>JADNRX010000097.1:0-158626 GCA_015501595.1 Hymenopellis radicata
TGATTGGGTTCGTACTCAAGCACGAGAGCAGACGCGTAAGGGACGCGCCCAGTTAAACATCCGAGTCGGCACTTTCAATGTCAACGGACAAACACCTTCTCAAGATCTCGTCTCATGGGTCCGGGGAACGTCAGATTACACTGGTAGTCATCTCATTCCACCATTAGAGGAGTTATCACCTTTTTCGATTCTAGATAACGAGAAAGACCCGCTGGAGTGTAAGCAATTTCACAATATCTTCAATGAGACTAATCATACCTGATAGCCTCCACTAACTCCTCCTTAAGCACCGTCGACACTCCACCGATAGCATCGACCTCCACCGCGGTCTCTGTGGCGCCCAAGGAACTTCCCGACATCCTTGTTCTCGGATTTCAGGAACTCGACCTTTCTACAGAGGCCCTAATCTACTCCACCAGCACGGTTAGAGAGGATGCGTGGTGTACCGCTGTCTTTGCTGCGTTGGGCGAGCACCAATCCGAATACACCAAGCTGGCCTCAAAGCAGCTTGTCGGGATTCTGATTGTCGTGATCGTTCGGAAAGCTATTGCGCACAGGTTCGCCGATGTTAGGACTTCTGTTGCCGGTGTGGGCATTATGGGTGTGATGGGGAACAAGGGCGGAACTGCGGTGCAAGTCGTTTATAAGGGGGATCGGGCGATGACGCCAGTGAATCTGGTGGGACAGTCTTCACCTTCGTGAACAGTCATCTCGCAGCGTTTGATGAGATGGTCGACAAGAGGAATAGTGACTTTGCCGATTTAGCAAAGCGACTGACTTTCGGTCTTGAGTCGGGCGTGACTATCTGGGAGAGTGATGTTGTCTTCTGGATGGTAAGTTGCCTGTTTCGAGTTCAGTGTTCGGACGAGTCTTGATTCCTTTAGGGTGACTTGAATTATCGAGTTGATCAGCCGGATGGCGATGTACGTGAACTGTTGTTCGAGGCTGATCAACATCGTTGGGCACGGAAGAAGAACCTCAATGCATTGATGGCTTATGACCAGGTTTGTGGCGTTCGGGATGCTTAAGCACCGTTGACGATAAACTTCCAGCTAAGAAATGCTATGCAATCTGGGCAGGCATTTGATCATTTTTCTGAGCATCCGATAACCCATCCCCCGTGCGTATACTCAGTGTCTTGTCTCTTCTGACAAAGATTAATGTTGGATATCTAGCTCCTACCGCTATAGCCCTGGCGTTCTAACTGATTCTTTGGGATACGACATAAAGTACGATTTTGTGTATACCTTCCCGTTGTCTCTTCACTCATTCCGTCCACAGGCGCAAACCGGCGTGGACAGATCGTATCCTCAATCTCGTTGGTCCTGCAGTCACGCTTAAGCAGCACACGTATACCAGCCACGCCCAAATTACGATGAGTGACCACCGGCCTGTGTCGGCCGACTTCACACTAGAGGTTGGAAGTGATCTTAGCGCTTCAGTAAACCACCTAAACTCCTTCCTAGGTAGACATCTATAATGAGAAGGCATGGGCTCACGACCGCTAGGAGCCTCTACCGCCAACTGCAAGGATTGGACCTGGAAAGTAGAAAGGTGGGCGTAGAACCGGAGGAAGTGAGCATTGGGAACGTCCGGTATGTCGCTCCTCTCTTCAAGAAGTCATTTAAATTGACGGCAGTGTGTAGGTACAAACAGAGAATAACGAGAACGGTGCGATTACGCAACGATGGAAAGAATCCTTGCGTGTTTCGGTTTGTGCCGCCGACACCTGAAGGTGACATCTGTATGTACGTCTTTCATCAAGTCAGGCATTTACTTATCGCTCGTACGTAGCTCCGCCTTGGCTTACCCTACAACCCGTCACCGTCAGTCCATTTTCTCCTTTGGGATATACCTCTTCGACAAAACATTCAGGGCATATTACTACCTTACCAACCGTTGGATGTCACACTTACAATCAACGTCGATGAGCGCACGCCACATTACATGCGTGACCTCGACTGTACGCTTGTTCTGCACACTGGTCCTGGTTTAGGCAAGGACCGCTTCATCGTTGTCGAGGGCGACTATCGTACGTGCTTGTGTTTCTACCACTTGTCAATCGGAAGTTCAGTCACAATCTCAGAACCTTCTTGTATTGGGATCCCTCTTGTCAACTTGACGGCGCTCCCAGGTCCTATACGAACGACTTGGGGGCAGAGCAACTCGAAGCAGAATCTCAATGCGCCCCGGGAGGTGATGCGCCTCGTAAACTGGATGATGGATAATCGGCTCATTGAGGCGTTCACCGAGCTGGAAGAAGAGACCACGGGATATGACGAAGAAGCCTCGGTTTCGGAGCTCACTTCAAGTTTGCGCGCTTCGTCCCTCAAGAGTCCTGAGCCCTCTACGAGTCCGACTACTTCATCTATTATGACCTCGCCCGCCTCTGCATCAACACTTTCGAAAGCTGGTAGTGTGCCAGCCTCCGTCATGAAAACCCCACCAGCACCAGCACCAACTCTCGAAGATGCGGCTTCCGCTGTTCGAGAGTGCCTGGACACGAACACTGCTTTTCCATCTGGATTGCCGCCACAAGCGTATGGCATGATTTTGCTGGAGTTGCTTGATAATCTTGTCCCCGAGCATGTTGAAATCGGCGATGTATACAGTCGTGAGGAAGCATTCGAGGTGTGTCGCTTTCTAGTCCTCTATGGAAACTGGCTGAAAGGATGTATCAGGTTTTGGACGCCTTCCCGATCGTGAACGTCAATGTGTGGATTTCAGTGACGGCGTTCCTTCATTATATCGTGCAGCAAGAGGAGGATAAGGCGAGGATGATTGGTCTGCATTTCGTCCAGATTTTCCGTATCGAGTGTTGACTCTTCTATAGCAGCTGTTCTGGCACCCGTTGTTCTGAGGGATTCGCCTGCGACTATCGTAGAGAAGAGGCGATTTGTTCGGTATTTTATTGAGGCATAGATGGGGGAGGCAACGTGCGGGCACGTTGCATGTAAATTACGACGATTGCTATGTACATATTGGACGGATTTATCTACCAATTAATTGGATTACGTCTTAGCTCTTTGTTTAGTGGCTCCCAGATGTGGCGGTGCGCATAAATTGAGGATAAAGAATTGAATTAGATACTAGCGAAAATGGACAGGACGAGCAGTGAGGCACAATCTGTATGGTTCAGTGGTCTAGTGGTTATGATTTGTGTCTCACATCGTGTACACACAAAGTCCCCGTTTCGATCACGGGCTGAACCATTTTTTTCGAGTTTTTTGAGCAAAATTTAGGGTGGCGCAGTAAACCTCCGGGGGGGTGTTATTGATACTGACCCCCGGAGGTCCTGGCTTTGAAACCGTTAGTAACGGTTTCGATACCGGTACGTGCTTTGACCACGTGATGTGGCGCACCGCTCCGCCGTCCTCCGCCCTTATCCCACCACTTTCAGCTTGCCTGAGCGCCACCGCGCCATCACGTGAATTTGTCACGTGTCGGTATCGAAACTGTACCAATACCTCAGCCGAGGTTTCGATACCGTATTGATACCGTTAAAAACTGCGGTAAACCCGAGGTGTATCAAAACCTACGGTTTACTGCGCCACCCAAGCAAAATTTAAATTCAAAAGTTTTGAATTTAGAGGCCCTTCGACCTGTGGAGAGGTGACAAGAATAGTGCATCATTGGGGACATAGCTCAGTTGGGAGAGCAACAGACTGAAGTTCGGGTAGTCAACCTAAATTTTCTCTTCTGGAGGTCCCCAGTTCAATCCTGGGTGTCCCCAATAAGTGGTCATAAGATTTTTTTTGTTGTGTTTCTGAAGCAGAGCTACTAGCATAATCCCCGCGGTCAGCGTTAAAAACTGCTCACGTGATTTGATGTGGCGCATTTTCTCGTCCTCGGTTCGGAATTTATGTCCCGAACTCTCGGAGCCAATTTTACGCGGCTATGATTGAACTGATTTCAGACCCTTCTAACCTCAGCGGCCCCCACTCCCATCTCAGCCCGCCGCGTCATCTCCACGCCCCATAAGCATGTGCCTGCAGCGCTAAAAGCTGGTCAAATATTTAACGGGATGTAAGACGTCAATCAGAGCTCACTCCCTTGAGAACAATTCATGCATCAATGACCTCTTCCGTACACAATATTGCATACACGGGAAGAAGATACTGATTGTACAGGCCAGTGGTAGAGTTACAGGTTTTGTTCAGACTGCGTGTTACCATTACATTGAGCTCGCCTGCTCCACTCATTCACCAAGGCGCACCTGCTGGGAAGACCATGGGCCCATGCACTTCCTTTCGCTTCTCTTTCCCGTATAGCAGTTTGACCATTGTTACTAACGCGAAGGGAAAAGTTGTTCCTAAAATCGAAGGAAACTCGAAAAATAGAACGATCTACAGGTTCAAAAACGCACCTGGACCGCGACTATAAAAACGGCCTCAGCATGGGATGGGATACGTGAATATGTCTGACTGACCTCGTCACCAAAGTACCAGAGACAACAACAGGCTCCTCTGAGTACTCGAAATCTATGCGAAGCCGTGTCCGTTAAGATTCTGTAGCGCCGGTTGAGAACGCGGTGAACGCACCGTTCACAAGTTTATCCTTGACTCCAGGATGAGAGGTCAAGGATGGTCAAGGGTTGTTTTGGAAGGCCCAGGAGGTAGAGACCGAGTCATCAGAACCTGACGGAGAGGCACTACCCTGGAGGTCCTCAACTAGGAACTTCTCCAAATCGTCACCACCCATGGAGACATCGACGCCGACAAACGAGTCGCAGTCCATCAACAAGTACAGCTCCGCAAGTGTCGTCCCGACACCCGGACGCACATGGAAATAATGGAATACATCGTAATGCGCGACGGTGTACGCCAACTGGGTGTCAGGACCCAATTTATCGCGAAGAATACCGACAAGACACTGGTCTAGATACGGGGGGTAGCGTCTACGCGCAGCCCGACGGAGTTCGTTGGGCAACAGTGAGAGCCAGCAATACCCATGCCTCGGGCGTGCACCAGCGGCCGTGGCGTCAACTACCTCAGAGAGTACTTCAGAAGCATCATCCTGATCGACTCATCGCGGGATTTTACAGCAGGCTCGTGGTGCCCGTCAGTTGGTGTGGGCGATCGTTGCGGGGTATCATGGATGATAGGCGTTCCAGTAGGGGCGGCCATTGCCTCCTCGCCATGGTCGGTTTGTGCGGTCGCCACATCGCACTCCGACTGTGGTGTCGCAGGACCGTTGTGCAAGCGCGGAGTCGTCGACATGATGAAGCAAAGTCCTTGACACGTGCTTCGGTCGCTGTGGTCGATCACAAAAGCTTGAAAAGGGTTTCTTCCCAACCACCATCTTCATCCGCGTCATTAGGTTCTCCGACGCGTTCGCTCGATCCGTCTATCAGTGTGGGGAACCTGCCAGCCCATAAGGCGTATAGGTGCGTGTTTACGCCTTAAAAAACACGTCCTTACCATTTCCTTTAGTGGGCAAATTTTCTGCTGTTCGATTCAGTCTGCGTCCGGGATGCAGCAGATCGCGTCTCAATGCCCAAATTGTGGCGCTTTCACCAGACGGAGTCTCCACCATGAACAGGACTACCAGAGCTCTGTGCTTCTTGAGCGACTTCGTACCTCGAATTTCCCAGCAACGGACGAGGAGATCTCGCACGTCCGACACACCATCTTACCCACTGTCTGCGACGACATATCATCCATTGATTCCAAAGTCGCATCCCTTCATGAGGTCATCAGGTCGATGGAGGAAGAGCGAGAGAGGTTGATAAACGTCCGGAAGAAGTACAGCAACCTCATTTCCTTGCATCGCACTCTCCCCTTGGAAATCTGGTCTGAGATATTCCTACACATGCTTTCCAGCACCTCCACTTCCAACGCGTTTGACGCATCTGGGTCCATATGGAAGCTCAGCCACGTTTGCCAGAGATGGCGAAACATCGCTTTATCCCTTCATTCGTGTTGGTCGACTATGGATATTTGTTTTCCGGAAGCGGCGCAGCATGAAGGAGATGTGCAGCGCTTGGAGGCAGTCATTCAGCGTTCCCGTCAGGGACTACTAGACGTATCTCTGAGCGACCACGTATCAGATACTCAAACCTCTAATCCCTCGATTCTAAAGCGCATCTTCGACGTCGTCCTGGCAGAATCGTACCGGTGGCGGGTGTTACATCTATCGGACTGGGGAGGGGGTTTGAATATGCTTTACGCGTCACTTCATAATCGGCTTCCTCGCCTTGAGGCCGTGGGCCTTTATTGTGCTCCGCTCGAGCTTGAGGAACACTCAGCGGTGTCTGTCTTCAAAGACTGTCCTCGTCTTACGAAATTGACTCTTGGTGGAGGTATGCTGGGTGTTGAATTTCCGTGGGATCAAATCACGGAGTTAGACCTTTCTTGTATGGACTGTGATGGTGACGAGGAGGAGCGCAGGGCATGTATACGTTTGATTGGACAGTGTCCGTCGCTTGAGATCCTTTCTACACCTTACTGGGATCCGGATGATGACGACGACTCGCCGATCACCTCCTCAAATGCGTGCAAGCTCAATGCCACGTCGGTGCCCGTTGCTCTCACGCTTCCTCTTCTACGGGAGGCTTCCCTTCATCCTGACCCTGCCACGGCTCACTACGATTGCCTTTATCAATTTAAACAACTACTTATTCGTTCCAATGGTGTGAGCACTCTCACTTGCCTCTCACTTGCTGGTGTGCCACTTGCCGCCTCACCGGACCGTACCCTCCATTCTATCCTTTCGCAGACACATAGTCTCGCTTTCCTCAAGCTGACTATATACATACAGGCGTACGGCGATCAGACGGATGCTAGCGACCGGGAAGAAATAGTGATGCTCGTGAAATCGCTCGAGGTCGTACCGACGAAAACTGTCACCTTTCTACCCCTCCTTTCGTCTCTGGACATTCGAATACATGATCACCGTGAATCATTGGTCCTACTCTATTTTGGGCCGGTCGGCAGCTTTGCTTCTACGCTGAAGGCGCGCTGGAAAGGGGACGATACGATTGGACTGACAAGGCTTAGGACATGCCACTTTTCTGTGCAGGCACAGCATCTGAAGGATAGCATATATCGGGCAGCTGGGAGTTTCGTCCCACATATCTTCAGTGAAGCGGAACGGTTCGTTTTTAACGCGCTGCTTGACGAGGGGATGGACCTTGCTATACGGGTCACGTCGGAATTGGCTGCAAACGTTGGAGGCAGTAATGTGGTTTTCGCAGTTCGCAGTTGAATGGGAACTCAATTGTGCTCATTGAAGGTAGAGATTTTATAATAGTGGATGACTTTTTTCTGATTCCGTGAATTACAGCAGTCTTTCATCGGGAATTTTGGCCGTCCTGCAACTTGGACATCCACGGGCAACGGGGACTCGTTCCTTCTCTACCTTAAGTTGAACGACTGATTGGTTCGAGTCTAGGAACTTACCTGTGTAATCATTATCCATAGGAAAAGTTTTAAGTCATACAAATTTTGAGGCTCTTCGACACGTGAGAGGGTGAGGAATACTGCCTTAGCGGGGACATAGCTCAGTTGGGAGAGCAACAGACTGAAGTCCCTTTCCTTTGGCCTTAGTGTTGTCTTCTGGAGGTCCCCAGTTCAATCCTGGGTGTCCCCATACGATGTCCATGAGATTTTTTTGTGTTTCTGAAGCAGAGCTACGATCAAGATTCAATCCCCCGTGGGCATTTTAGGTGAGGTTTTTAACCACCAATAACTGCCCACGTGATTTGATGTGGCGCATTTTCTCGTCCTCAGCTCTAAAACAAGCGGAGCCAATTTTATGCGGCTATGGTTGAACTGGTTTCGTTTTCTGAGAACCCTCTAACCGCAGCGCTTCCCACTCCCGTCTCAGCCCGCTGCGTCCCGCCATCTCCACGCCCCATAAGCATGTGCCTGCAGCTCTAAAAGCTGGTCAAATATTTAACGGGATGTAAGACGTCAATCAAAGCTCACCCCCTTGAGAACAATTCGTGCATCAATGACCTCTTCCGTACACAATATTGCATCCACGGGAAGAAGATCATACTGATTGTACAGGCCAGTGGTAGAGTTACAGGTTTTTGTTCAGACTGCGTGTTACCATTACATTGAGCTCGCCTGCTCCACTCATTCACCAAGGTGTACCCGCTGGGAAGACCATGGGCCCATGCACTTCCTTTCGCTTCTCTTTTCCGCATAGCAGTTCGACCATTGTCAACGCGAAGGGAAAAGTCGTTCCTAAAATCGTCGAAAACTCGAAAAACAGAACGATCTACAGATTCAAAAACGCACCTGGGCCGCGACTACGAAAATGGGCCTCAGCATGGGATGGGATACGTGAATATGTCTGCGACTGACCTCGTCACCAAAGTACCAGAGACAACAACAGGCTCCTCTGAGTACTCGAAATCTATGTGAAGTTAAGATTCTGTAGCGCCGGTTGAGGACGCGATGAACGCACCGTTCACAAGTTTATCCTTGACTCCGGGATGGGAGGTCAAGGGTTGCTTTGGAAGGCCGGAGGTCAACGCAGCGAGGCTTCCTTTATGCAAACGACATTCAGAGTGTAGATCACCAAAGGAGCGGAGAAGAGTTTAGATTACCAGCACAGATCATGCCGACGTACTTCTTCTGTTCGATAAACGCCTTGACCAGGCTCTGGACTTCTGAAGATTTAGACATGGTTTCGGCTCCCTTTGCGCCGCCGGGGATGACGAGGGCGTCGTATTTGTCCTAGTTCAAACCCTGTGAGAAGATGTGCGTGACGTCGACGAAGGAAATGCACACGGGACTGCAGGCAGAGGCATCGAAGAACATGTCAGGCATGATGTTGATGCCGCGCGAGCCTTTCGCCGCGGGAGGCGATACAGATCCCGCCGCCTGGCTGTTTGCGAGGTTCGGCACGAAGACTGACTGCGTTTGGATCCCTGCGCGCACAAAGGTGTCGTAGGTGATCGTGCTGGTGTTGTTCGATTTAGTACGTGTAGAGCGGTCTGCTGCACAGTAAGGCATACAATTCCATTTCCTCTGTTCCGTCGGCTAGGAGTATCAAGGCAGAAGGCATCGTTGAAGGGTGCGTCGAGATGGAGGTTCCAGACAAGTGAGCACTGCAAATGCCAAGAGGCGGGATCTACCCGAAATGGCAATGAACGCTCAACTCCGGCGTCAATTTCAAGCTTCGTGGCATACAAGAATACCGTCTGCGTCATGAAGGTACCACTGGCGCGTCGGATACACATCTTTTGAAACGGAGATCTGCGAAAGGAACTGTACTCGTGAACCGGCAAAACGGTATTGTTGGGAGGCTGGTGTGAAGACGGCGATAGTGTCCCGGCATTGACGCATTCTACTTGTCTAACTCAACCTTCTGATAACGCTCACTGCTTGTCAATCTATTTTAAATCCCCATGTCCAGCCCGCTCTTGGTGCGTTTGCTTGACGCCCTCCTTGCTCCCACAGGAGACCGCACCAAGGTGTCCCAATTGGGCGATCAGATTTGATGTGGTACGGTACCCCATGACCTGATCAAATTTGATCCCCTCCCGTGTATCCTCCGGGGTTGAATAAATGTCCTTTAAAGCGTGAACTTGAGAAGGCTGTAAGTACTGTCCTCAGGCGGGTATCTAGTCGGGCGTCGGTGGGCGCTCTATCCTCGGCACCTTCCGAGAACAGCGTGGTCTCGGCACCAACTGCCCAAACACCATGTGCCGCCCATCAACATCCGCCCACGTCATCCGCTCACATCCCCATCTAGTGAACAGCCCGGGTCGGCCGGGGGTATTTAATCATGACCCCGACCCCGACCCGCGACTTTACCCGACCCGCCAGTACGGGTGCGGGTCACCCGCCCATAGACCCACGGAGTACGGGTCACCCGAGACCCTTGTCACCCGTCACTGCACCCCATGCCCCCGTGTCCGAAGTACGCACTCTGGTCGGGCACCGACTCGACTTGCGAGCACTTTGTACTGTTTTTTCGTGCGCGCCGACGACCCCCAGGCAATTGCACGGGGGGAATCGACGAGCACGATGTAGTACAGAGGCGAGCCCACCCTGTCGTATATAACGACAGGGAAGGGTCAAGACATGAGTACGGCGGGGAGACGGTTGGGGGAGAGAGTCCGTGCAGGTGTGATGGCGGTGATGGTGGTGGGAGTGACAAAATGGCGCGGGTAAGGAGACGGCGGGAGCGTGGCGTGAGGACAGACTGCACGACAATGAGAAAAGAAAAAAAAGATATGGTAAATACGCACCTTCACACGAAGATCGTGAATCAGCGGCGAGGCAGAGGCTGCAAGTCCGCCCAGATCCTCCAGTAGTCCTGCGGCCTCGTTCAGAGGGCTTGGGCATCCCGAATCCACGTCGCTGTGGTGTCGTCGCGAAGACGAACACCAGAATGCGCCCCGGAACGCATCCAAGGGCGCAAATCCAGCAAGGCGGCGCGAATTCGACGGCTAAGCGCATGCGCCCGCTGATCAACAGTATGGCGGCCTCATCTCGAGGGCTTACGCGTCACGGAGGGTCGTCGAATTAGTGCCGTCGTGCAGACGAACACCAGAATGCGCCCCGGAATGTATCCGCGGGCGCAGCGGCCGGCGCAGAGCCAAACCGCGCCATGAGAGCGAAGGAGAATCAAGAAAACAAGTCAGAGAAGCCCCAGAACAAGTTCTGGGGCCGACGAGCAGTCGTGCTGTGGTGGGAAGAAGAGAGAGATCGTAATCAGAGCTGGGCGATCGTTATCCGGCAATTGCCGGGACGTTCGGCCAGCTCGGTGATCGATTCACAACGTCGTTTCTGGCCGAAGTTGCAGTTTACAACTTCAAATAAATTCCCGAAAATCCTTAAAATTATGTATTGAGCCACATGTATGAGTGCTACAAGTATTCCAGATAGCATCTGCCCCAGGACATTGAAGACTTATTTGATCACGGGTGACTGCGGGTCACGCGGGTCACGGCGGGTTCTCGGATCAGCACCCCGACCCGCACCCGCATGCACCCCCACCCGTCACCCGGTCCGGGTGCGCCCACCCCGGCTGTTCACTATGACCCCATCACCCCGATCGTCATCCCGCCTCCCGCTCACCGTCAGACCGCCCTTTCGATTCAATAAATTCTGTAAATTCATGAAAATTTTAAAATAGATTTACATTGTCATAGTGTGTGTAAGCTACTGAATTAATGGTACTGTATACTTTCGACCGCATATTCGAATAACGCGTCACGCGGGCCTCCGAACCGAACTTATCCCCTTCCATAACGCATCACGGACCTCAATTTCAGGGTCAGATGGCCCAAAACGGTAAAAATTTCGCTCCCGCCTACGGCGGGACGTCCAAATGCGGTAAATCGGGGCTCTGTGCCTGGCAACGAACTTAGTTCATATAAGTTCGTTGCATAACGCATCACGACCGGCGAACATCCGGTCGAAAGTATACAGTATAGGTAGTATGCCACATGGTATTACTCCCATGTTGGCGGGGTAAGAAGCACACTGCGACGCGCTTCAAGAAGTGCCCATGTTATTGTCAGTGCTAGACATGGCCGTGACGAGTGCCCGCGCGGGTACACCCACGCTCATGCCAAGCCCGCATCCCCCAGCAATTGCGCGTGGTGATGGTGCTGGTGCTGGTGGGGGTGATGGTGGTGGTGGTGGCGACGGCCTCGACGCGTCATCATCCTTGACGTGTCGTCCTCATTATCACTCTCCTCCTCCACCTTCTCATCCTCATCCTCGTCTTCATCCCAACATCAGCATCATCGTCGCCGTCGTCGTCACCATCTTGTTGTGGTCGTCGTCACCATCTTGTTGTGGTCGTGGTCACCGTCTGGTCTTGCTCGCCGTTAGCGCCATTGTATCCATCGAGACGACGCAAAGTCGTCTCCTGATCTATTGGCGCCGACCCATAGTCGAGTGTCGCTGTCGCCAACTCAAGGTCGAGCGACGAGCCGTCGTGGGCCATCTGACAGTTGTGATGGTGGGGAGGAGAGAGTCAGTGGGCCCGATCGCAAAGACGTTGTTGAATGGTGGTGGAAAAAAATGCCTCGATGGTGGTGGTTGAAGGGAGAGCAGCGCTCGATCACTGTCCGGAACGTTCGGATCGGTCTGCCGATCGTGAGCGGAACGAGTTTGTCGACGCTCGGAACGGCGACGACGGGCTCGGAGTCGCAATGTAAGTGTCGGTATTTACTACTGTGCGCATAATGATAGCTGTCAAGTTCAATTTTGGTAATACAGTATGATATAGATGTCGAAATGACCTTACGTGGATAGTATCCCATTGCAATATCCTAATTATGTGTGCGAGGACGTCCGCAATGCTTGGATGGTGGCTGATGTAGATGTTACAGAACTTACAGATGTCTGCTCCTTCCATAGACATGTAATAAAGTCAGAAGTAGTGCTTAATTGGAGACGGAAGATGATCCTTGTCGCACCTTGAGCAAATGTGAGTACTGACTTTCCTTATAGACCGAAAAATTGACCAAAAAATAAAACACTCTTCCATGCTCTAGGAACATATCGCACAATGTTTTAAGGCCCCAATTGTCTCCGTTGTCATGCTGGAGCTTGTTGAAGTCGTCAAAAACCACTCGGTCCAATCATCCGAGTGGTGATCAAGCACATTCTAGCACGGTTCAACTTGCCTTCCTGCCACCATCTTGCCTCTTACCGCGATGGCACCTCAACGACTAGGCGCCATCTTGCTCTCTACCTTCGTGTGCACCCTCCTAGGCTCTTCTCCTTTTGTTTTTCTTCGCTTTTCCAACTATGGAGGCTTCCAACAGCCGCGGATAATGTTTTGGACGACTCTTTTGCGGTTTCTGCTCGCACGCCACTACATTTGCCTCTAGGATGGAGCCGTAGTACTTCCGGAGGATGACCACAGGCTTGAAGCGGCTGGATTAGCGCCGCGCCGTCTGTCTTCTTGGAGTTGGATTCTTGGAGGGGGATGGTGTCGTGGACGCATCCTCCTTCCAAAGGTGCGTATTCTCTCCCTGCTTTTGTGTTTCTGTTCTGATGTCTTGTCCACCCTCTTCGCCGCGTCGTCCTCCAACTTGTTCTCCTCTCCAACCCCACGCAAAGTCCGCCACTGGTCTTCAACCCCATCCCTCGCGACAAGCTCCCCGTCAACTCCAGCAAACGCCTCACGCTCGTGCAGGCCTTTTCAACTTTGACGACGGCTGGTGTATAGTCGGCCGCAAGAACAAGTCCGCGTTTAGCAATACGCGGTCCTTGTTCATGGTCACGGCGACGAACTCAGCGGCGCTGGTGGCGGGTGGGAGGGCCAGACGCCGCTAGGACGACCGAGGTCCGAAGCGTGCAAGGACCGGCGGACATGTCGGCGCCGAAGGAGGTGAAGAGTCAAGAGGCGGGTATGGCAACGGCGAAGCAGAAGGATGCGCACACTAAGAAGTAGAGTTTATAAGTCCGGTTGGGTCCGGTTGCGGCACCCAAATCTGGAAGGACCAGCAACCGCAACCGGTTGCCCAAACTGACTTTTCGCTGCAACCGAGGACTGCAACCGGTCCTTAATAAGGACCGGTTGAGACTGCAGTCTTTCACCAGTCCACAACCGGTTGGGACCGCTTATGGTCGCAACCAGTCGCGACCGGTTGAAACCGACACCGACTGACCACTCGCAGCATCATTTATGCCCGTTGGTGGCCCCCGAGCAATTGCGCAGGGGCTACCCAACGTGCATAAGCCACGAGGGTGAGTGGTGGAAGGGATGGTGATGATGGTGGAGGAGGAGGTGGTAGTGGTAGTGGCAGTGGTGGTGAACTCGTCGTGACGCGTCATCCTCGACGCGTCCATCCTCGCGTCCGTCTCCTCCTCATCTCGCGTCCATCTCCTCTCATCTCGCATCCGTCTCCGCCTCGCGTCCGTCCTCGCATGCCTCTCCGCACGCTGTTATCGTTGTCGTTGCCGTGGAGACGACTCAAAGTCGTCTCCTGGTATATCCACACCAGTGCGAGTCCTCCTCCTGGTCCACCATCTCCTGCTCCTGCTCCTGATCCTGCTCCATCTCCTCCTGGTCTTGATGCTGCCCGTTTGCGGGGCTTACGCTGTTCATATGCTGCCCATTGGGGCTTACGCGTCCTGGAGACGACTCTGAGTCGTCTCCTACCGACGCCAACTCAGAGTCGAGCGCCGGCAGCGTTAACGCCGACTTGAAGTCGAGCGCGACTCACGTCGTTGCCGACTTGCAGTCGAGCAACATCGTGGTAGTGGGAGGAAGGAAGAGAGCCAGCCCGATCGCACGCTTACGCGTACATTCGGATCTCGGCCCGAGTCGCCGGATCTGATCAAATAAGTTGCGTATGGCTCGTTTGAGCCACGCAAGAGCTCGTTTGAGTCGGAAAAAATTTGTAAATTCATCTTAAATATATAGGTACATTATCCAGTTGCAAACCGGTCTCAACCGGTTGGTACCGGTCCTGCAAAAATTAGCAAATGTTCGAACCGGCAACCGCAACCGGTTGCAACCGGCAACCGGTCCTTCTAAAACCGGTCCAAAATCGGTTGCGGTCCGGTTGGGTCCGTCGGTCCTACCCGGTCCTACCAACCGGACTTGTAAACTCTACTAAGAAGGCGGTCGTGGTGCCGCAATCGGCTGAGACGATTAGGCGTCTTAAAGCGCATCGCGGCGCGCCTCCAAAACTGAATGAGTAATGTTATGTGGCGTATTTAGAGACATATTTACATGCGCAATTAATTAACCTTACTCATCTGACAATGTAAATCTATTTTAAAATTTTCATGAATTTACAGAATTTATTGAATCGAAAGGGCGGTCTGACGGTGAGCGGGAGGCGGGATGACGATCGGGGTGATGGGGATGTGAGCGGATGACGTGGGCGGATGTTGATGGGCGGCACATGGTGTTTGGGCAGTTGGTGCCGAGACCACGCTGTTCTCGGAAGGTGCCGAGGATAGAGCGCCCACCGATGCCCGACTAGATACCCGCCTGAGGACAGTACTTACAGCCTTCTCAAGTTCACGCTTTAAAGGACATTTATTCAACCCCGGAGGATACACGGGAGGGGATCAAATTTGATCAGGTCATGGGGTACCGTACCACATCAAATCTGATCGCCCAATTGGGACACCTTGGTGGGAGACCGACCAGTTTCAGAATCAGGGTGTCCCTTCACCTGAAGCTCTTGTGATCCTGCAGGATGAGTTACGCGTAAGGATTGATGCGACTCGTTTGACCTTGTCCTCACTGGATCCAGGCGATCTATTCGTCCCAAACGGCTTCAATTGGCCTACAGCAGCAGATGGTGTTCAATTTGCAAAGGCTCAATACGCGATTGGGAGATGACGTTCGGCAGCGTTCGCGCGATTTGCAAGCGATTAGCGCGATGCTTAGCGCCATACAAGCAGAAGTTCGGAGTAGTGTGAGTACTTTGAAAGCTCGTTAAGAGTCCTTTTATATGCGCAATCTCAGCATGTGGAGTTGGATGGCCAACCTGATACATGATGCATTATCATCTGGGGATATCTAGGCGTTCCGGCACCTCTAGCCCGACGTCTGTACTTGGTTGCCATGGTTCTGGCGTGTACTGTATCATGTAGAGGTCAATGTACGGCTAGAAAAACATTGAATTTGCTGAACCCAAAAGCGGCTTGGCCGGAAATTAGAGTGAGCGGGCTGAATTTGGCAATATTGACGAGAGTGCTCCCGCTCTCTACCTCTTACGCTCATGGCCCCAGTCAAGGTTCAGAAAATTTGCTGCAGTGCGTCGCCTTTTGCTTATCGTCGTCTACGGCGAGCTCACCCTTTTTCTAGTCGGTGCCGGTTATGTCGGTACGAAGCTCGTCGTGTTCGCCTCGCGCCATGGTGCTCATCGATGTTAGGCGGACCGACCTGCGCGGTTATTGCGCTCAAATGCCCTCACATAGAGGTCACCATCGTTGATCTCAATCAGGCGCGCATCGACGACTGGAACAGCGCGGACTTTCGGCTCCCGATCTACGAGCCTGGCCTCGAAGACGTCGTTCGCCAGTGCCGTGGCCGCAACCTTTTCTTCTCGACCGACGTCAACAAGGGCATTCAAGAGGCAGATCTCATCTTTGTGAGCGTCAACACGCCCACCAAGAAAAGTGGTGTCGGTGCTGGCTTTGCTGCAGATCTCAAGTACGTGTCTCAGCCGGTCCAGACCTTGCTCGTTTTTGACAGACAGCAGCTATGTTGAACTCGCCACGCGTCAAATCGCCGCCGTAGCCACCTCGTCCAAGATTGTTGTCGAAAAGTCAACTGTTCCGTGTCGTACAGCGGAGTCTATGCGCACTATTCTTGAAGCCAACTCCAAACCCAACTGCCGCTTTGATATCCTTTCCAACCCAGAATTCCTTGCCGAGGGCACCGCAATTGAGGACCTTTTCAAGCCCGACCGTGTCCTTATCGGCTCCCTCCAAAGCCAAGAAGGAAAGGACGCATGCCACTCCTTGACCGAGGTTTACGCAAACTGGGTGCCCAAAGACCGCATCCTTAACGTAGGCCTTTGGTCATCCGAGTTGTCTAAGCTCGCCGCTAACGCGATGCTTGCTCAACGCATATCCTCCATCAACGCTCTTTCCGCCATCTGCGAGGCGACAGGTGCCAACATCGACGAAGTCGCCCATGCTGTGGGATATGATTCCCGTGTTGGCCCGAAATTCCTCCGAGCCTCAGTCGGCTTTGGAGGCTCCTGTTTCCAGAAGGACATCCTCAATCTCGTGTACCTAAGCGAAAGTCTACACCTCCCCGAGGTGGCGGCTTACTGGCGGCAGGTGGTAGAGATGAACGAGTATCAGAAGGCGCGTTTCTCGAAGCGCGTGGTGGATACCCTGTTCAACACGATCACGGGGAAGCGTATCGCGGTCCTCGGCTTCGCCTTCAAGGCCGATACAGGCGACACCCGGGAGTCTGCTGCTATCACGCTCATCAAGAATTTCCAGAACGAGAAGGCGTTCATTAATGTATACGATCCTCAGGTCCCTCATTCGCAGATCTGGGCAGACTTGCAGGACGTTAACCCCGGTGTACCTTTGGAGTCATGTAAGTCCACTCATAGACAGTCTACTTGGTGCTGATGGTTTCTCTAGTGCAAAAGCAAGTGACGATTTCCCCATCCGCACTAGAGGCGTGCAAGAATGCGGAGGCCGTGGTTATTGCCACAGAGTGGAAAGAGTTCCGAGATATCGATTGGGAGCATGTCTACGCACACATGAACAAGCCTGCCTTCGTCTTTGACGGCCGACTCCTGGTCGACGCTGAAAAGTTGAGGAAGATTGGTTTCAAAGTATGTCCCACTTTTATATTGTGGTACACATTCTAATCATCTTATAGGTCACGACGATTGGCAGGGGCGGTCTGTAAAGACCTTAGAATATACCTAGAATAATTGCCATTCCTTGTCATAGGATTCGGTTCTTCGTGTTGTAAACATTTGTTAGTCGTGTCTATAGATAATTACCCGGTCGGGAATACAGTAAAGAAGTTGTTGAAGTCCAAGACACTTGTTAAAGCCGGCGAGAAGTTCAAGGATGATTTTAAGCTAAGTAGGCAACATGTCAGAAAGTCGCTCGATGACTCAAGACTGACACATGTCAAGTTTTAATTGTTATGTGTCTTCTGGGGCATGCAGTTCTAAGTCAGTTGCAGGCCACCGACGGCACACTTGTGATACCAGGTCATGTCCGAACGACTAGAAACTGTTCTGGGATATCCGGACTGTTGTACCTGGCTATGGAGCGTTCGACGTGTAGTTCGCCCGCTTCATCTGTGCGCACATTCCGTTCTACCTGATGAGGGAATGTTGAGTCCTACGACGTGTCCGAAACGGCGAGTCTTACCTGCCACACTCTCGTGTTGCATCCGAGTTGGGTCAGAGTGCCACTGCAATGCTGTACAATCTCGAGGGCCTCCGATGGTAGAAGAACGGGAATTAAATCCGTTAGCGCTTCCAACGGAAAGTTGATGTGCAAAACTTTGAGGCTTTGCGCTAGAGACAGGATGCCACACAAGTCTTTCTACAATCAAAATGTCACGATTCGAATATGAGGAGGTGTAAGATGATAGTGACCAATGACTCATGTTCAACCACGATGAAAAGCTGCTCCAGCCTCGTACACCGACGACAGATATCCTCGATCGAGTCGAGTCCTATCAACATGCGATGGACAGAAAACCTGGTCAGGCGCGAACCATGGGAAGAGACGATGTTTCTCCAAAACTGGGCTGTGGGCGGCGACTCGAAGACTGCGCCAGTCGAGTAGATCTGGAATACTTCGAGCGGGGACGATGCTAGGAGAGACAGGACGCTCTCTGTCCAGTCTTTCAGCGGCAGGTGATGGTGTACGGTTAGAGTCACAGAACGTAACGTATGAAGCACAGGTGATTTTGAACACAATTGTGCCAGGGCGTTCATGTCCTAAACATATAGTTAAAATCAAGATACATGAACGCTTCGGTGCGAGGCACTTACAAACCGAGACGAAAGACCCTCCAGACCCAAACCGCGTATCCCAGTTTCGTTGTGAGAAAGCACGGACCATATGCCGCTGTGTGTAATCTTGGGACAGCCGGTGATATAGAAGTAATCGAGATTACACAAATACTTGGAGATGCCGGCAAGGATCTCCTCAGTGATGAGCGTCGAGGACTGAGAGGGTCTGTAAGATCCGCCTACTCCCATAGAATAAACGAGCGTACTTTACATATCAAAGTCAAACTGGTGAGACTATGCCCTGTAACCGCGAACCACGTCGGGAATGTCGCGATGACACTGGCGCTGGGCATGATAATGCTAATCGTCTTTAGATGGGTAAACGACGACAGATGCCGGGGATTGTAGTTCCCCTGGTCGTGTCCGTTGATCTCCAGTTTCTCGAGGTACGGCAATCTATGGAGAACTTGCAAGATCTCTGAATTGAGAGACCCATCGCGGGTCCATGAGCAGGCGGTGAGGTTGATGCAGTTGCCAAGGGCTTTTATGACGGAGTTCGAGATGTCGTCGGTATCCGAGGAGAGTCCCTTGGGGAAGTCTCGTATTTCTGGTCAAGGCATCAACTTGGGCACATAAAATCCTTGCAGATACAAACCGAGTTGGTTAACATATTGCGACAGATTTGGATGCTCCGAAAGTGTTTTGAACAGCTGGATAGCCTGTGGTCTTGCTCATCACTCTCCCGTCCTACTTTCAAGTAGTAAAGCGTGATTACCTTTGTCTTTCCCTGTTTATGCCACGAATAGATAGCGATTCGGCGGTAAAGCTGAGGAGCGGCGATTTGATAGAAGCTCCGGTTTACGAGGCAGGTGTGAAAGAGATGGCGCGGATGCTCGATATGAGAGAGAATGACGGGCAGGATATCGAGTGGTAGATCCAGCATAAGCGTTTGCACTTGTGATGGTTTTGTGAGAGTACGCATAAAGAACTTAAAAGAAGCAACCTCGTCGGACCGATATCGCCGATCTAGTTCCCTTCGCGGTACTCATTCAGGACGTTCAGACTGGCAGCGAGCATCTATATATTTGGTCACGTAAGTACGATGCCTTGGTGTACAAGCGGCACAAATCTCTCCGTCCTGCTGATATAATTAATCGCTGAAGCTGAAGTTCATCCTAGCGCCACTATCTCGTTCCAATTACTTAAAGCTGAATAGCTAAAAGAAAACGAAACTGGAATATACATCGCGCTACAACACACATCCCACCACCATGGCATATACTCTCATAAGATCGCTACATCAAACCCTGTAAGTCTTCTCCACAAAACCCGGATTCAAAGACCACATACCATCAGCACAGCAGAAACAACACATGCCCGCCATGCACGCTAAGCAGCAATTGCTGTCGTTGCCCTTCTCAGGTTGTTGTTGACTGCGGTAAATCTAGCATTACAAAGTCCGCTCTGGACACGGACGTACATAATGATGGTCTGGGGCTGTTGTTGTGGCGCATAGCCACCTGGGGGCCCACCTTGATATTGGCCTGGGCCATATCCCTGGTAGGATTGCGGAGGTTGCTGCGAAGGAGAGTCTTCAGCCCCCACACGCGTCATTGTCGCGTAACCAGACAGACCTGGGGGTAGTAGCCACCTTGCTGTTCGCCGGGAGGGCCTGTTGGAAGAAATCAACATGTCCTCAAGATCACAAGTAGCTCCCCCACCTTGGGGAGGATAATAGGACATGATAAGAAGAATCAACACGCGCCAGCTTGGCGAGTGCAGTCCTTATATACCAAACGGCGAGTGCCAAGTTTAACCACGCACTCGGTGTCTATAGACCAACAGCCGACGGGACTCGGTATACCTGGACAGCATGTCGCAGTGCACGAGGAAAACGCGAGTATGCATTTCGCCCGGGTAGATACATGCGCAGTAGTAACATTAATCCCTCCATTACCTGAACAACAGTCCCATTCCAAGACCAATACAGAATCCTCCTACAATCGCAACTCGTACATTCCATTCGCATAAGAATGCTTTCATAGATCGCCGGGCGGGGCCGATAACAGATAGCGTGAACATCATTACAGAGGTGAAGTGAAGCGGATCAAAGCCGGCTTCATAACACGGTCGTGGAATCTCGTCGTCTGGTCCCGAGTCGTCCTTCAGCAGCTTTGCCACATCATAAGACAGACAGTCTCCCCAATCCTTCTCCGTCCATGGCGCTTGGACGTAGTCTTTCCGCTGCCGCCGCTGTCTGACGCCCTCTGTCAAATGAGAGACTTCACGCCAGCGGAAGAAGCGGTCAGTCGCCTCGTGCCGAACATTCAACAGTGTTTCTGGGTTGCGAAAGAGACCCTGCCGCAGTGATATAGGCGATGAAGGTTTGAATGACGAGAGCGTGGCGTCATTTATGTCCTCGGGGACACGAGGAAGTGCGATTATAGGGATGTAGGATGATAGATCATCAATTATGGTGCGCTCAAAGTGGGAAGGAGCTAAAACCATTAGATACAGCTATTATGAAACGTATGGCACTTACTGGAGGGCATTAAGAGGACCAGCGCCGTGTACAGTGGTGTGTATGGCGACGACAAGAGGTTGGCAGCTGCACCAGACGGATCACACGAAGGATCTAGTACGTCTGCTAGTGCTCGAAACGGTGCTTGAACAATAGTCTTCACATATGAGACAAGTTCATTAGGCTAACAAAACGTGTTGATGATCAGGGCGGCTTGAAATGAGAGAAAGCATGAACACACGTTGTTGTTACATTCGTAACCAGGAAGTTCGTTAATCTCCACGTTGCGCGAGGGCTCAAACTTCTCCAAACCATGCGCGTCCCGGTGATCTATCCAGTCTGTAGAAGCGCGCAAGATACGCCCAAATCCGGTATCCTCCCACTGGCCCTCATCCACAATGTCTTGGTTGTCCTCGAGGAGCAGTTTCGCGAGGAAATCCTTACCCCCGACGACGAGCAGCCTGAGATCGCCCAGTGTCTGGCCGTACGGGGTAGGTTGATGAAGGGCCTCTGGAAGCGTCAATGACGGAATGATGAGCCCCTGTGTCGATTCCCTAGCATGATCAGAGTGAGGCTGAGAGTGTGGCGGACTGGCGGCGGCGGAGCTGAAGAAGAAGGAGGAGGACACGGAAGGCATCGACGAGACAGATTCGGACGACGGACTGTCGGGCGGGGATGGCAGTGTGCCAGACCGGGGGGATGATGGTGGGGAGACCGATGACTCAGCCGACGAGTCGCCCATGACGGTGTGGAGAGAGCGGATAGTGGACGCACTGGTGCTTATGTCTGTTAAATCCATTGTATTCAGCGCAGCGTTATGAGATGGTGGTGGGAGGGAAACAACATTGAGATTCATGTACTCCAGTCTCCGACACGTGGATCGGCATCACGTATCTGATAAGATAAAATGATAGCGATCCCCAACAGATCTGCAGATTGCGAGCGGCCAAGGGACCAGAGCAGAAGCAATCCGGCTACTGACTGCACGGAGCATTCCCAGCAGACAGCTCTGGGTGCATTTTATCCATTCTAGCCTGTCCAGAGTTTCCCCTCCGCTTCTCGAACCAAATATACGCGTCTATCCCTCGAAATAGCTTCTTCCAACCTTCATAACCTAGCCTGGACCGTTACGGTATCCAACACTCTCGCATATGCATGAATAGCGCAGTCTCCATTACTTCTATTACATACACCGGCTAGACTCGACACAGGTTGCAGGACACGGTCTAGGAGTACGCAGTGAAACTGGTAACTGAGCGGATGAATGCATTTGTGGAGCAGGACGACACATCAAGAGAAAAAATACTTTACGCGTATTAGGTGAACGTCTGGCCTTCAGAGCCTCAATGGGAGCAATCTGTCAAGTAATATTACAGACATGATGACATACACTATCTGCGAATCGTGTTAGCAGCGATGGCAGAGAAAGACGAATCACATACCAGTTACAATATACAAGAAAACTCAGTCTCCACCCTTCTTCTTCTTCTCCTCGACAATCTCAACATTGTCGGCTGGTATGCCTTTCAGCAGACCAACCTCCTCTTCTATCATCTCGAGAACTTCATCGCTAACATCGCCCTGCACGACGATCTCATCCTGCCCTTGCGCATTCTTCGTCACAGACGCCCCTGTAGCGAACTTGGACGCAAACTGCTTAGCCACCTTCTTCAGATCGATCCCAAAGGCTTCCAGTCCGTGTATACTCGTTATATGTTTCCGTTTATTCCGTTCTATTCTCTTAATCGTAACCTGAAGTGGATCTCAATATGATGGAGTGAAAGTCAAGCCTTGAATAACGTACTTGCGACGCCATCTTCTTCTTCAACGCAGCATCGGCTTTCGCCTCGGCCTTGGCTTCCTTCTTAGCCGTGTCTTTTTCGATTTTCTTCTGCGCCTCCAAGCTCAGAGTCTTGACCTTGGCCTCCAACGCCTCTGTTGGCCCGTCATCGTCAATAAGCAATCAAAGAATGCGCAACATACCGTCAGAATAGTACTTGGCGTACAGATCTGGATGCGCCTCTTCTAGCCACTCTTTACATCGAGTAATCCGTTCGCCAAACTCGCAGTACTCTGGTGGATATGTGCACACTGGGATGATAATGTCGTCAATGCTAATAGTCTTGAACAACGACGAGGTAATTGACCAGAGCAATACAGCACTTGGACAGGAGGCGTAGGTTCTGCTGGAGGCGGGGCATCTGCCTGTTCCTCTGTTGCAGGCGCAGGCGCAGGTGACGGTTCCCGTTGCTTGTTTTTCTTCGGTGGCATATGGGAAAGATTGGAGCACAGCCACTGCGGTAAGGTGTCGATCTTTTACCACCCTCATCCGCGCCATGTTGCCGCAAGAGCTGATAGACCGTATCATCGAATGTGATAAAGACGATGTGACAGCTCTTCGAAAATACTCTCTCGTCTGCCGGTCATGGACTGCCTCCAGCCAGCGACACCTCTTTTCCTCAATCTGCCTGGGACCCGGAAATACCTCCCCGCCTCTCCCAGATTCCGAAACATTCCTCGTTTCCGGGCCCTTCATCCGCTTCACATCCGTCGCTAAGCGCTCCCCCCACATCCTGCACTACACGAGACGTATTGGACTGTCTACTCCCAGCCACTGGCAAGGAGTCGGCAAGGACGTATTCGTCGAGTGCGTGATGGCCTTAATCCTTACCATACCGAAAATTTGCCACCTAACTCTGCGGTTATGGGACTCCGTTTCTGAATGGGCGGTGCTCCTCGATCGCATGTTCGCATGCTTCCGTGAAAGGGAAATCATGCACCATCCATCCTCCATCTCTATGAGCATTGACGATCCCTTCTTGGCCAACCTCGGCTTCTTGCGCCATATCGCTGTCCGCCAGTTTTCCCTAGTAGGAGGCATAACGCACGCTGATGATGTGTACACTCCTCTGGAGGGCGGTCCAGTAATGTTTGGCCACTTACGGACTCTCAGCGTATCGCTGGATCCTGCCGGAATGCAGCAGTTCGGAGCATGGCTCACGCATCAGTCAGGTTACATGCCACACCTCGAAGAGCTGGAATTTTCCTTCAGTGAAGGCGAGGAAATAGTGGCAGCGTATGAAATCATCGCAAGAGGGCTTCCGCCCTCAGTGAACATTCTGTCTCTGCATGCCCAACCCGATGCTTTCTATATTGCTAGCGAGCTGAATAAGGCAGTAATTCCCGCCATTTCCGTCGCACACTTGAAGCTCAGGTTGGACACCGCGAGCCATGTACAGGGTTGCGTTAGTTGGTGGATCAGCCTCGTTGCTTCCATCCTTGCAAGCCGATGCGCTGGCTCCCCCAGAATTCTTACGATCTCGTACTTGGGCCCCGTACAGTCACTTCAACAATTTCTGCTGGGTACTATCGCGGACCTCGACAATCTTATAGCGTCTTTGCCGTCGTTGACGATGATTTACGTCGTGGATGACGCTGATCATATCATAACCATGGGTAACGCTTCCATGGTGAAAGATGTTGGCGTGCTCTTTCCAAAGACGTTTTCGAAGGGGTTGTTTGCATTCTAGAGACCTCTGCATGATATTTAGAGGGTGTGGACACTAGCAGCGACTCCTGTATTACTCACCGCCATCATTGGAAAGACAACTAAATCCCACGCCCCGTTGCATATGACGGAGTCCTTCTCTCCTTAGAATGATCTCATGTGATAGCTTCGCGAGAACTGGGCATAGAGTGATTTATAACGGTCTCCATCAAGTCCGCATGGTATCTGGGAAGCCGCTGAAAGCCACGAACTAGACACCGGACAGTACGAACTGCACCCTAATGACTGCTCGGGATGGTAGGGCCTTTCCTGGAGTGTATGGTCCTTAGGTGGAGTTGTTACGTTGGCCGCATGGACAAGATAAAATTGAAAGCATATGGTAACTAATAGTACAGCCTTACCCCGTCCAAACAAGAACTTGATACATCATTCATTGAATTTGCTGGAACCGCGAGACTAGTAAGGGACATTGCATGCCGTCTGCTTCCTTTCCGGCGAGATGAGGTCTCGTCAACACTCTAACAAGACGTCTTCAGACGAGAAGAGCAGTAGAATCAATTGACTCACTTGTTAACCTTGAGAATTTGATACTCAGGATGTGTTTTGAAGGTAAAATTGGTCAGGAGGATGAAGAGCAGTAATTTCATCTCAGTGAGCGACACCCGCATCCCGGTACATGCCTTACAAACGAGTCAACTGCGTGCAACCGAAAGAATGCAGGACATACTCGAGGTCCCGCAGAGAATGTGAGCAAATGCGAAAATACACCTGGCTGCCTTGATACTCTATCCGGGAGACAATCCCAACGGTCCGGACTACATTTAACACTCAGTCCAGGACGAGGTCAAGTAGCGGAACACTTACTTGAACTCCCAGGCATCCTCTCCCCACACCGTCTTGTCCAAATTGAACGCTTCCACGCAAATATGAATGAATGTTCCCTTCGGTACAGTAAAACTCTGTGTCTCCGGCTGGCGCTTGTCCCTTGGTCGAACAGGATACATAGTTGGCACCTCGTCCGTTCTTGTAGCTACGCGCAGCGACGAGTGGACTGGGGAAATAAGGCGCAAGGACTCCCGTAACACGTTGTTGAGCAGTGGCAGCGATGAGACTACTTTCTGCAAGGATTCCCCTTCTAGGTCAGACAGGCCGTGATTCGCAGGAAGGATAGACAAGAGCTCGTTTCTGAGCTGGTCCTGGATAGATGTGTTCCGTGCGAGAAGGACAAGTGTCCAGATCACGGAGAGGGAGGACGTATCGGAGCCGGCGAACATCAGCGTGTTGATGTTGTCGAGGAGATCGCCATCCGACATCTTGGCTTCTGGAGGGAGAGCAGGGTCCGAGTTGGATTTTACTGCAAACAGGGTGTCATTATATTGCAAGAGCGTGGAAAGAGAGAGAAATAACTAACACATGAGAGTAAGTAAGTCATTTCCAGACTGAAGATGCTCGTTCTTCTCATCGTGCGCGAGCTTCTGTTTCTTTTCTTGTATCAGCCGCCCAGCAATACGATGAATTGTAGATCGACATCGTTGAGCGACTCTATCAGGCTAAGCGGAACTTAGATGAGCACAGACTGTCCGATCGCGTGAGATATCAGTAACTCACGAACAGCCACCTAAACAAAGGCGAATATGCCGCCACCGTCTCCCACAAACCATGTTGAGCGGCGCACTTCTGGAACATCTCAACATAGGCTCGGAAGAGGGGATTTGATTCGTCCTCAATCGCGTTAAAGTCGTAATCAAAGCCTGAGGGCGGACTCAATAGACAATCCTAGTAGAGCGAAGAGCACAAACAAACCAGCAAGACCCATAACATCAAAAGTTGCCCGACTGATCCAACTGCCAATGTCCAGCGTCATGGCGCCTTCATTCAAACTCGCCCCCTTCATAATCTCCAACCACTTCTCCTTAAGTTGTATACCTTTCTTTAATACAACCGAAGAGAATCCCGAAGATTATGGTTCGAAAACGCGGGGAGCAGGACGCGTCGTTGGCGCTGATACACGTGCCCTTCGGCCGCGAGCATTCCGCATCCTATGAGGCTCGTGATCAGGCGACGCGACAATGCCGGTTTTTGATAGAGGTCCGCATTCTTCAGGATGTGCGCCATGGATACGGGATCCATCGTGAGTAGACGCTCTTCCCACTTTGCCCGTGTGTTAGATGAAGATCGCCGTAAAGGATGAAACACGTACGGGAAAAGCGCCACGGATTCGGACAGAACGTCCATATCGTTTCTCCAAAAACTCGTAGACTTTGTAGCCGCTCTGAGCCCTAGCGGGGGACATTCATGTAAGGATGCGATTTCAATATATAGAGAGCGCGCTCACCCGGTAACATGCTTGAGATGACTGCCAAAGAAACCGCGCACTGGAGGTCCCGGAAGCTTGTAAAGCGGATTCAACGACCTGCGCACGAAAAAAATCGTGTAAATCGTGAAGCAGAGACACAAGAATGAAAGGGAGATAGCAGCTAGCATTTCGCCATAGCAGACTCGGAATGGTGAGGACGTCTCTTCAAATTATATCTGTCCCCACAGCGCGTAATCCATCCCTCCGAAGCACTCAAGTGCGTCCGTGTCTTATTGTTCTCGTTCGTCTTCTTGGCAGCACACATTGATGGACGTGGAAGAAGCCCCACACTCTCTGTTTTCATCGATGTGCTGGAACTTCCTTTCGTGGTTAGCGAGGTCCGTGTCGCCGCACCTGCAGGAAAAAAACAGAGACACAAAAGAGACGTTTCAAAAAAATCAGGCAATTGAGAGCGAGCTAGCAGGGTCTCGTCTGATGTGGTTCGGTGGTAGCTTGTTGTGGCGTGTTGGAAAGGCAAATACAAATTCTTCCAACTCGGATACGTAAAAACAGACTAAGTCCACAATCATGTGCTGGTGCACACATGCTACCATCTAAGTCTAAGTACAGTCCCTCCTAACGGAGACCACTACGTAGTAAAAGTCTATGCGCCGGTATCCTTAACGAACGCTTGGGCCTGGATGTTGTACAACTTTGCATATTCTCCATCTTGCGAGATCAGCGTCTCGTGGCTGCCCGACTCGACGATGGCACCATCCTTCATGCATCTAGACACATTCTCGTTACGGCAGAAGAAACGAGGTTGAGACAATAACACTTACAGAATAAGATCTGCGCGCTTTACCAAATGCCCAAACCTATGGGTGACGAATATCATCGTCTTCCCTTCTCTGGCCTTTATCAGATTGTCGAAGAGGTTCATCTCTCCCTCAGAGTCTAACGCGGAGGTGGGCTCATCGACAACAACAAACCTGATGGCCTTTGATTGAAGGCGCATGAAGGTGCGCGACCTGGCAACCCAATGAATGAAGGCCAGAAGAAAATGTATGCAACACCTACGCAAGAATCCTCTGCTTCTCTCCACCTGATATCTCGGTATTCTTCTTGAGTTCCGCCAGTTTCACCGCCAATGGATGCTCCGTATCCGAACTCAACACGTTAGCCATACGGGGCGTGGCCAACAGTTTCTCGTCCAAGACAGTGTCCTTTCCAGACTCAAACTTTTCCACGCAGTGCGTGGCACCGCCTAGTTCGGCGGCCTGGGCAACCATATCGTTGTCGCGCGCCTTGTCGGGATACCCGATGCCTATGTTCTCCCCTAAGGACAGGGAGAACAGAGAGTTGTCCTGTGTGAGAACAGCCGTGGCACGACGGAGGTCCGATATACAGTATTGCGAAAGAGGCAGACCATCGAGAAGAAGAGACTCCGGATCGGACGTCGTGTCGTACAAACGGGTGAGAAGTTTGATGATGGTCGACTTTCCGCTGCCGTTCGCACCGACAATGACGACTAGCTGGCCAGCAGAAATGGAAAACGAGACGTTCGCAAGCGCAGGTTTCACTGTTTTGCCGCCGGGGTACGTGAAAGACACATTACTGTCCCGTTTTTAGCAAGGCAAAGATAAGCGAAAGGAAAAGGAAGTCACCGAAGGTCAAATGCCATTCCTTCATTGCTTGAGTCGAGTCCAGAACGAGGGTAAGCGACTGTCCCATCCGTAATGACATGAGTTACGTTCTGTATATCGTATAGTGCCCGAAGTTCGGAGGCGGCAGCTTGAGAGTAGGCCATTTCTCGTATGGCGCTGTGTATGGTGTGATCAATCTTCTCACAAGTCTTCATGAGAGAAAACATGATGGCCGGGGAAAACTTCCCCGGGCTCATCATCGCAACGATGGCGAAGTAAACCTAGGAGAAGGCGAGTAAACGTGCATATCCATGGCAAGCTCCACCACGCACTATGTTAGAGTCTCTGAGAACGGCTGAAGCAATATCGTTCAGTGGCGTCAATCTCAGCCTATACATCTCCCGTGGAGAATCGCTAGACAAGCCCTTGCTGAGCAGAATGGCAGAACATCGTTTGTATTCTAGTTAGAAGAACTGGCTCAGAGTTCGGGTATCAATGATGAAAAACAGCATACCGTCCAAGATATACGACACGAGGTTACTAGACAGCACTTCGGATCTGAATGTCGGGGCACTCATTGCTACCAAGCTCTTCGACCGTTGATAATCCGAGTTCTGTGTATGCGAAACATGTGCTAAAGATCATACATCAACGAATGACAGCGTTGATACACTCTCTGAACCCACGTGTGTTATACAATGTACGCCGCGTTGTCACAGAGTGGATGGGCTCAGCAAGAGATAATACCAGAAGTACGGCGAATTGGATGTCAAGTACATGAGAAGGCCGACTTGAGTGATGACTTGTAGGAAGGCGATGATCGTCTCGACCACACGAATGACAAGATACGCCAGAGACTCGAGCCGAATCTTCTTTCTAGTCAAAGGATCTAAGAACCTGTCAATCTAGACCTAAGGTTCCAGGAAGCAAGAACCAACTTAGCGATGTCGGGACATCCAGATTCAGGTGAGCTGTGAAACCCATCACATCAGTGACTGATAAATTCTCGCCACAAAAAAAGCTCACTCTGCATTAATTGAAACTCGCAATGTAGTCTGAAGGCCATCTCGAGGCGCGGTTGAGCAATAGTGTCACTGGAAACTCGGTAAGAATGGCTACACGAAATGAAGTCAATCATGATACTGACCGCGTCCAAGACTCGATTGCTGAAATCCCGCTCATGAAAACGTGGGCGCCCAAGTTCCAGCAGATTTTTGCCGCCTCGGGTTTTCCTTGCCGAACACTTCTTTCAATCTGACATAAAATCAGCCGGGCATACAGTGAGTTCAGAGAGAGTGGCGCTCACGCATGCAAGCAAATTGTTCGATGTGTGCAGAACAAGCGCCGGAGCCACAATCTCCCATAGCATACACAGCAAGTATAGAACAGAGATGAGTCGCTCAGCATTATAGATATCGTACGCCACGCGGCGATAAATTGAGAATGAAGAGACGAAGCTATCGACTGCTTTGCGCAGAGCAGGCTTGGTGTCGTTCAAGATCGCAACAGTCCAAACTCCGAGTTGGAGGCGCGTGAGTTGGGAATGTGGCGATGACATGACGGGGGAGATAAAAAAGAAGGGTACACGGGAATCGATAACTCAGAGCTTTTATTGTCATGGTGAGGCGCGCGCTTAGCATGCATAGGACACTGATGATGGTTGATGTGCAAGAGTCATGGATGATCGCGATCAGTTCGAAGTGCTTCATGACTCTGACTCTACCCGCGTTCTTTCCTGTCAACTGCGCAGGCACTGCAGTCTCGTAATCTATACAAATCGCCGCTCATCTTACCGTCTGCCCGAAAAAGGTCGTGCGTTCGGTCTGTCAGTGGGAAGAATATATGAAAGCGAATGTCTTTAGGAGCGAAAGATGGAAATGATGAACACACGAAGTCGGAAGAATAACCTCCAGTGAGAAAGCCGTATTTAGTGGGCGATAGTGAGCGATTGGGATAGGTATGATCACGTGTCAGCGCCCAGAAGGTACTGGTCTATATTCTGCGACGCTATGTACAAAATTATGTACAAAATGAGTCGCTTCGTCCAGGAAGGATCATTACAACAGGCTGGCATCCCAGTCCGCTGATATCGACATATAGTTAGGCATAGGTTACCTGGCTAACAGGCTGTTAGCCCGCTCCGTCCGTGCACTGGACCGGCTTACTTGTCGCGCTCGGTGGACGCATTCGTTTTCCGGGCCACTCGCGATGGGGTGTGGGCGAGGTGGTGGGCAAGGGCACGACGGTGGGCGCGGACATGACAATGCGCGCGTGCACAACAGCACGCCAACAGGTGGTTCTGCAGCGTGCTTGAGCAGTGCTGAACCAATACAGGTGCTCATTTCAATCATCTTCGTCTTCTCATCTTACACTCGGCACTTGCATGTCCTCTGAACCAATCCTGATCATCTACGGCGCTCTCAGGGCCAGCAAGGATTGTCGTCGCCCAAGTCAGCGCCACCATTTCCTTTCTCTTCAAAGTGGCACTTGCTGTCTAAGCGGTTGATTTCTTCTCCAAAAATGAATCCAGAAAATACTTAGATACATAAAAAGTTGAGTAAGATGAGACTAATATACGACAGCACGCAATGAATATAGAATGGCATGCTCTACAAACCTCTATGGTTCCATGTTGGCGACTTCTACTGCGCGTTTAATAATCTCCTCCACCGGCCATCTCTCCGACTTGCGAATACCATGCTTCAAGTCCAAAACGTCGCCAACCTCGTCACTCGCACGGAGCACAATATCTATATCCTCTTTGGTGTGTGCAGCGCTGACACAGAACCGAACACGACTGGTCACCAGCGGCGTCGCCGGGTACGCCACAACAACCACGATGATAGGCGTCTGACGGTCCTTCATCAGCCGATGGAACATGTTCATTTTACCCGGGTTGAACAAGAGAAGCGGAACGATAGGCGACGCAGGATGCCCATAGGTGATGAAACCCATTTTGATCAGTCCATTGTGCAGGTAACGGGAGTTGAATGCAAGACGGCGTAATCGGTCACGCCCTTCCTCTCCCGATGAAAGCGCAGGAGGTAACGATACCCACGACGGGAGCGAAGAAGCGGGTGCCGGGCCAGGGTGCTGGTATATTTCATCATCGGCAGGGCCGATACTGTGGCGAGAGTTGGACGATTGAGGGGTCGGAACCTTGACGCCCATGATGCTCGCCATGCTGGCTATGATCTGCGTAAGAACCGGAGGCGTCATGGCTTCAGCGTATGCTCCAGAGTATCCACGAACACGAAGGCGATCAATGAGAGCCTTGCTTCCCGAGATGTAACCGCCGGCAGCACCAAAGGATTTCGTGAACGTTCCCATGAGAATATCAATCGAGCGCGGGTCTATGCCAAAGTAATCAGCGATACCGCGACCATTGGGGCCCAGAGCGCCAACAGAGTGAGCTTCGTCAATGAAAAGGTAGAACTAGATTGGAGATGAGTGTGCAGCACGCGGTAAAAGAAGCTGTTAATGTACCTTGTACTTTTTCTTCAACTGCATTACGACCGGGAGATTGACCATGGTACCCTCCATACTGTAGAGACCCTCAACAATGAGAAGAATCTTCTTCCACGGGCGATGTGTCTTGGGTTGGCCTTGACTGATGACTTCGCGTAGCAAAGACTCCAAACTGTTCATATCATTGTGCTTGAACATGCGAACGCTTGCCCCACTGAGACGAACACCAAACCGGATCGAGGCGTGGTTAAACTCATCAGAAATAACGAGACACCCCTTATTCACGAGGGCAGGAATGAAAGTGGAGTTGGTGGCGAAACCCATTGAGCTGATGAGCGAGTCCTCCATGCCGACAAACTGTGCCACGAGCGCCTCGCCGACCTTGTGCAATTCACTCGTTCCACCCTCGAGACGCGTCCCACACGTGGAAACTCCATAGCGCTTGATAGTCTCTTCGACTACATCGGCACACCCACCGCGGGCTTGAGCAAATCCGAGGTAGTTGTAGGACGAAATGTTGAGTGCGCGGGTCCGGGTGCCTGTGAAGATTTGGGAGTGGTTGTAGTCGGGGGAATAGCGGTCGAGGAGTTGAACGGTCCGGCCAGCGACACCAGTGATGGGCTGAGAGAAACACTCATCCATGCGCGTTTTCAGTCGACGGGTATAGAAGGAGTCGAAATCAGAATTAAGGGGAGCGTATCCCTAGAATCAGCAAGCATTAGTCACACAAAAAATGGGAACGGACAAGTCAACGGACGTTGTGGGGCATCAAGTGTCGGTAGGACTTTGGACTAAACCGCTTGCCAAAAAAGTCGCGGAAGTGACCAAGGCAGATTAGAATGAGGTAGCTAATATAGGTCGAGAGCAGGATGTAATAAGGGGGGTCCTGTTCGACGTGACCTGGGACGTCTGTGCCGGGGGTGTGCTGGGAGACGTAGCGGAATTGGTCGTCAGCGCAGTGGCCGAACTCTGTGTGGACGGTGGTGAAGACCTGCTCAGAGGTTGGAGCACGGGCAGGGAGGGCGAGACCATCGCTGTTGTCAATGTCCGATTCGTTCAACACGGTATCCTCTGTGGACGTGGTCACCGACGACGAGAGAGAAAGTGCCGGCGTGGATGTCGGCGAACGTGCGCCACTGCTGCGCGCTCGAGCATCGGCCTGAGACAAGGCAGAGAGGTAGGACGCAGCGGAGGCCATGTGAGACAAGGATGGGGTAGAACGTTTCTTGAACATAGACTGCTGCGGCGACCTATTCAAGGCCATAGGAGATGGCAGAGGCGAGCTTGTGGGCATGGGGGAGACAGTGTCTCGTCGTCGTCGGGAACAGCGAGCACGATGGTTGCTCTAGTGCAAGTTATTTCCGTGTGAATTCTGCGTATTATCCCCGACGTGACTAATTACTCAGTACACTTGAGCTTCAAGATTTATCCGGCCTCGGCCAGGCCAACATGTAACTTTCAACTTGTTCGCTCATTTACTTGTTGCTAAGCCCGCAAGTCGGGATTCTTCATAATAAAACTAACTGCGCTTTCCTGTATGACCTGAAACCGAACTTTCCCTTCAAGGTTCTCGTTTCGACGTCCACGGCACATCCACGGACCGCCGTCCATCTAAATCAAATCGATAGATAACGGCGCGGCCATCTACGACCACACGGAGACGAGTGACTCGACAGAAACCACCATCATCATCATGGCAAGGTCTGACAGTTCAATAATTCGCTGCGGTGTGCTAACTCAGTTATATCATCTAGCTTGCAAGCATTGGGCAAAGCTCATGTCACGAAAGGACTTGGCCGTCTGACCCATGGCATCATGTCGAAAGGCAGCGGATCGTACTTGGAATTCACAGATGGCCGTAAAGTCCTCGATTTTAGCTGTGGTATTGGCGTGACAGGCCTCGGTAAACTTCGTGTTATGCTATCTATCATATAAAATCTAACCCATCTCTAGGTCATTGCCATCCCAAGGTCAGCCAGGCCGCTGCCGATCAATGCATGAACCTCGTGCATGGACAAGTGAGCTTCCTCACTGCTCTATGTTGTTCCTACACTCTAATACGCGTCGTTTAACAGTGCAGCATCGCGTTCCACGCGCCATACCTCCGCCTCATTGAAAAGCTATTGCCTGTGATGCCCCATCCATCGCTGGATTCGGTAAGATGCATGTGATCCACTCATTGTGGAAGCTTACTCGACCCAGTTTTTCTTCTGGAACTCCGGAAGCGAAGCGGTCGAATGTAGCATGAAGATGGCGCGAATCATAACGGGACGCCCGAACATTATCTGCATGCAAGGTGAAATCGATCGCGTTCCAAGTATCCTATCTCACTCGAATGCCATTTGTAGGCGGGTATCATGGGCGAACGTATGGAGCCATGGCTGTCACAACCAGCAAGACGATTTATTTCGAAGGGAACGGGGCTCTCATGGTATGCTCACGCGTTCGAGTCATCAATTCAGCTCATCATGTGGCGTAACACCAGCCTGGCGCGTTCAAAACGCCATTTCCATACTGGCACCAGATGGGATTGCCACCGACTACGCCAGCAGCTGATCTAACTCAGGCTGCACTCTACCAGCTCCGCCTGTTACTCGCTCAGCAATCCGCTCCGAAGGACACTGCGGCGCTCATAATTGAGACTGTTCTCGGAGAGGGAGGCTATGTTCCTGCTCCACCTGAATTCCTTCGCGGTTTACGCCAGATATGCGATGAGCATGGTATTCTCCTCATCATAGACGAGGTTCAATGTGGATTCGGCAGGACTGGTACTTGGTGGGCGATCGAAGAAAGTGGAGTGAAGCCAGATATTCTTCTGTCCGCCAAGGTAAGACCATGTCTTCATGACATCAATCGTACTAACTGCCATCGTGCATAGGGACTGGCTAATGGCTTCCCTCTCAGCGCTGTCATCAGCCGGACGGAACTGACTGACAAGCTGAAGCCAGGAATGCTGGTATGTGCAAGCTACATGGACTGTGTCCCTTCTCTTATCATTATCATAGGGTGGTACGTATGCCGGAAATCCTGTTTCCTGCGCTGCGGCTGTCGCTGTAGCAGAAGCTATGCAGGAAGAAAAGGTTCTAAGCAACGTAGAGGCACGGTATGCAAAGTCGTTGTCATAGATCATCTTTCTACCTGCTCATATCTTTAATGCAGATCTAGGGAACTCTTCAGCTCTCTCAACAGTCTCGCGAAGGACCCCGCTGTCTCGCCTTACATTGTTGATGTTCGTGGACGGGGCTTGATGGTTGGCGTGGAATTCGCCTCTGCGACTTTCCCGGTGACGTCTGCAAACGCGCCCCCACCTATCGCTAAAGTGGCCTCTCTGGTGGCACAAAGATGTCTGGAGAAAGGATTGCTTATCCTAACCACGAGTATATATGAGGTGGTACGCTTTATCCCGACTTTGAACTCGACAGCGGAGGAGATCAAGGAAGGCTGCAAGATATTTGCAGATGCAGTCAAAGAAGTCATCGCGGAAAATCGCAACTAAATAAAAGTGTACTGTATGTGGAACAAAAGAATGTTGTACTTGTCAATGTCGCGTTTATTGCGGCGGGACACGGAAGGGCGGGAATTACCTTGTACGTTATAGATGATCGTCGATCGATCGCTCGAAACTTCGAACCGATCGAGCAATACATTTTCTCACTGGCCGCGGGCATGAGGAAGCAGCACGGCTTGCACTCGAACCATCATGCCTGTGGGGTGGTGTTATGATTCTGTTGCTCCTGGAGGCTGCTCCCTGCCTTCAGGGACGTGCACACTCCGCCACGACATCTCCAAATGCTCTTGCGGGCTCATTCTCGACACGGGCAACCTCGCGGGTCATTTACGTGGTCGGAGGCACCAGCAGATCATGAATGGGACGGTCCCTGTGCAGTCGAAGCGTGCAGGCTTGAGGGCAGAGCCAGTGTCCGTAGCGACGCTGTCCTGTCCTCAATGCCGAAAGGACTTTCCCGAGAATGACTTTGATGCCCATTTGCAAACGCACTCTGTGCAAGAGCAGATTGCGGCCACGCTTAGTATCGCACAACAGGACAAGAATGGCATCTCCGTGTCGGCTCCTCGGGGTGTCGATTTTGGCATCGTTGACGAAACTTCGGAGCCTCGTCGCGTTAACGTCATCATCACGCGTACGGATGGCTCTGAGACCCCCATATACCTGCTCAAGTGTCGATTGGCCTCGTCTCTCAGGAAGGATCAGTATGACGCCCAGTAAGTACACGTATTGGTGCATTTTTTCTCCCCTAAAGTCTGCTTCTACGTCCAGATTTTCAGTTACTCTGGGCCCTGGTCCCAAGTTCTTAAGGACGGGACGCCCCCGCACTGTTTCCATTCTATTCAAACCTTCTTATGCTGGCCAGTTTGAAGACACGCTCGAGCTTCAGTTTCTAGATCAGGAAAAGCGCCGGCGCTTCATCATCCATCGGCCAATCAGTGCCACGGTCGGCGATTTGGCCGACCACGAGGAACTTCGCGCTGCGTCTGCATATACCCCTCGCAAACGTCGTAATATCCGCCTGGATGGACCTATAAAGCGAAGCCTTCGTCCTCCCAGCTGGACGCCGACTAAATGGGTCTCAAGACTTCCTATGTTCGATATCCCTAATGCTCTGATCAGGACGATCTACACGAAGGAGGGTTACTTGAAGAGCTCCGCGCGTCAGGATGTCAAGAATTTTATGCCAGCGTCCTTTACGGCTTCGACTTATGGCGCGTACTTTCAAACTATGATTTACCTGGAGGAGGAACAGATGAGGCAAGTAAATTTTGAATCGTCTAAATCGTGCTTGCTTATTGTCAATTTCTTGTAGACAAGACCTTGACGCATATTCTATGACGGATGTCGAGATCAAAGCGGACTATCCTCGTTACAAGTAGGTGTTTCGGCATCTTGCTTTCTTGTATCTCATGAATCATGTCTGTAGCATTGACGTCGCGGGTCTTTCTGAGGGGCGCCCCTCCGTGAACGTTGGCGACTTCATCCGAGTTCGAGCAGTCGAACATACAAACAACACCTGGTATGAGGGTTGCGTTCACAGAGTCGCAGAAAAGCATGTCAGCGTCCGCTTCAGCGACGAATTCAATACCTACAAGAAGGCCAAATTCGAAGTTCGCTTCGTACTAAATCGTCTTTCTTTTCGACGTATGCACCAGGCGCTCGTCAACAAGAACACTCCCACCCGTCTCCTGTTCCCAGATGTTGAACATCTTACCAACGCCAGAAGGATGTCGGCCGACGTGATTGACGAAATCGCCCCCTTCAACCGCTTGATCGGTAATAACAGAGAGCAGATGGAAACTGTGGCCGCCATCGTGCACCGACCACGCGGCAGTGTGCCGTTCATCGTATTCGGACCGTACGTGGAAGCCTCCCTCCAATATCTTAGAGACTGATTCTCGTCTTTAGACCTGGCACAGGCAAAACAGTGACTCTGGTTGAGGCTATCAATCAGCTTCTGTCAAGCGATCCGAATGTCCGCATACTCGCGTGCACGCCGAACAACTCTGCCGCAGACATTTTGACCGAGAAACTTACCCACTGGTCGTCGATGGAGGTGTTCAGACTCAACTCGCTGACCCGGAAATTTGAAGACCTCCCTAAAGCATTGCGGTCGTTCTCGCTGTACAACGACAATAAAATTTTCGCCATGCCTACCCTCGAGATGGTTCTGAAGTATCGCGTCGTCGTCTCGACCTGCGTCAGCGCTGGCGCTTTGGATGGTCTGGGTGTCAAGAAGGGTCATTTCGCTTGGGTCTTCGTGGACGAGGCCGGTCAAGGAAAAGAGCCAGAGGTTGTTATCCCTATCAAGGGGTTGGCCGACCAGCACACCAATGTTGTTTTAGCCGGCGATCTGATGCAGTTGGGTCCGATTGTTCACTCCCGACTAGCACAAGATCTCGGTCTGAAGCAGAGCTATCTGCAAAGGTTGATGGCGCGGCCGTGTTATAGCTTGGATTCTCCTGAATACGGAGGTCGTGGGGTCACGTACGTACTCCATGCTTCGTCAAGACCGACTATTAACGAATTATCCAGCATCATGAAGCTGATAAAGAGCTTCCGTTCACACCCAGATATTTTGCGGTACCCGAATGAGCAATTCTACGAGGGCGAACTTCAGGCTTGTGCAGACGCCGCATTGACGAGAAGCCTTGAAACGGTCGAAACGTTACCTACAAAGAGGTTCCCCATCGTGTTCCACGCTGTTGTTGGAAAGGACCAAAGGGAAAAGTCATCTCCGTCATTCTTCAACATCGACGAAGTTACGATTGTCAAGAAGTACTGCGCCGGTTTGATTGCTGATGGCAGAAGAAGAGGCATTGGTAAACTCACACTTTCACTTCGTCTTGAAGGTTGCTCATTGATTGCTGTAGTTGCAAAGGACATTGGTGTCATCACTCCTTATCACGCTCAGGGCATGAAGATCATGAATCTGCTCAAGAAAGACCCAAAGCTGGAGGATATTACTGTTGGCAGCGTCGAACAATTCCAAGGTCAAGAGCGACGCGTCATTATCATGTCCACGGTTCGAAGCAACAAAGAGTTTATCACCTCCGATATCAAGCGCTCTCTTGGCTTTGTTGCCAATCGCCAACGTTTCAACGGTGAGAATTTTGCTTTGTCTAATGCTATCTGCGTACTAAGGTCGTGCAATCAGTTGCCGTCACACGGGCCCAAGCCCTTCTGATTGTCGTCGGTAATCCAGAGGTGCTCGCTTTGGATCCTCTTTGGCGGGGGTTCATGAACTACATCTACACGAAAGGCGGTTGGAAGGGTCATAGGATTTCTTGGGATCCGACTGCTGATATCTATGCTGACCTCACGGCCAAGGCCAAAAGCGACGCAGATGAAGAGTTATCTCGTGTCAGGTCGTTGATCTTGAGAAATGGTAATGACTGCGATTTACTGGGCTACGAAGGGGAAGGCGACGAAATAGACGGCGATTTGGGCGACGGTTTGATCATTGAAGATCCTTGAGTGTTGGTTTGGCTGTCATACTTTTTTCATTGTCGTACTTGCATCGTAAATATCTTGCTCTATATAATTCGTTATCCCATCTAATACTATATCATGCGTCTTCGACCTTGGTATATCCCACATCAATCCAATCTCTCATCGCCTGCCCATTGTGTATCACGAGTAGAATTGCACCAAAAGCCAACCATGCAACAGCGGCTAATATCGCGTCAGTAGCCGCGACGCCGATGAGCTTGATACTCGGGATAGCCAGTGTCAACGCGGCGGCTAACAACATTGATCGGAAGGAGCTGAAGAACAACGAGTTAGTATGGAACAAGGAGGTGATCATTAACGTACATGGTGGCCGCCAATACTTCAGCACTTCTCTCGCGCATGATGTCCACGACGTACGCGCACAGTGGGGTAAGCACCAGATCGACACCAATGCCGTTCATAAAGAAGCAAATCAAGTTGAGCGAAAGTCCCAATGGGCCCGGGATGTATTTGGTTATGAGCCCAGAGAGTAAAATGGACAGCGGCACGGGCACAAGGGCTCCGAAAAGAGCGGCTTTGAGGCGCTCTTCGGGACGCCAGACACTGGGACCATGTTTTTCGATTGACCGGATTACAACGCGATCGGCCAAGAAGCCTGCTAGTGGCGCACCAACTTGACAGCAAGTTTATCAAACATGGAGAGCAGAGCGTAGAACAACGTACTCATGTTACCAAGTCCTACGGGTATGAAGCAAGCTCCGATGACAAGTTCATTCGTAATGTTGTAGCGGACTCCCTGCGTAAAGATGAGAATGCGAACGAGCTCATGGGACAGAGACACTGACAATTGTAAATGCAATGGGTATCATGAGAACTGCGACTATGATGAGGACGACTGGTGACTTCAAAATGGAAAGACTAACAGAAGTCGGTGACGAGAGAGCACGTCCCAGCAAGAGTCTAAGAACGATGAGACTAAAGAAGCGTGCGAGAAGGACGAATGCATACGACTATGAGGATATTGGGACTTCTCAAGATAGCCAATGAGGCGAAAGGGTTCAACCACACCCATTCAAAGCCGTTACTGTCACCAAGCTTTGCTCGATACTTGTCAATACCTCGAGAGCCGGGATGACTTGTTTCAGGCAAGAAGGTAAACAATAGCAGGAAGGTCAAAAGACCAGCGACTCCCAAACAGAATTGTGTCCATCGCCAGGAAGCGTAATGCGCCCCCAGCCACCAGCCAGAGGAGAAAGCGCTGGCCCTACAAGTGACGCGCCGAAGAAGATGCCCATAGCTACGCGTCATATTCAGAGTCGTACGGAGGCGGTAGAAATCACCGTGAAACATACCTCGGCCTCGTTCAGTCAGCTTGTATATGTCCCCAATCACCGAGGCACCGATAGCCATTCCTCCGGAGGTTCCCATAGCCTGAATACACCGCCACACGAGGAGTTCCGGAACTGTTCGCGAAAGGCAGACACCAATTGACCCGAGGCATAAGAGCGGTGACCCGGTCAAGTAAGCTATACGGCGTCCATCTAGGAACCATATATCATCATGATGGTGCAATACTAGAGAGTAAAGCGAAAATACAGTAAATGGAATACGGAGCGTAAACCAAGGCTCCCAAAGCTGTAGAAAATATGGAAAGGCTGACAGCCAGACTGGGAACATACAGACGCAATTTAGATCTCGAATGGCTGAAAAACGAGTAACAAAGTCCCACCTGATGATTTCCGGAGTCGAGTCAAGATCGTGAGCAATCTGAGGCATCGAGGGAATAAATGTCCCCGAAGCGAACACTGCAGGTAACAACTGAGGCTCGCCGACGGTAGGATGGTAGCTCTTTGCTTACGCACTGGGAAGTAAAGCACTCCATGATACGAGCGCGACGATCATACGCTTTTTATGCACAGGAAAACGATCGTAAATAGCTTCGTGATCGTGTATAGTAGCTTCGAGCTCCTCATTGCGGATGAGGGGACTGGTTTCTGTGGCCATGGTGGTTCGAGTAGAAGCCGTTCGAAAATGACTAATTCGAAATAGAACGAGGTACTCACTGACTAGTACGCGACGGCCCTCGACGTGACGGCTTAGTCAGTACTCAGTAGTCATTTGACTTTTCGACGGCAGGCGGCGTCGATCGTCGTCGGCAGCACTCCCTCGGAAGAGGCCCGACGGTACGTGATTCATGTTTGCGTCATGTCTTACTTACAGGGAATATAAAGATCAGACTCGTCGGCCATTGGGGCTTCGTCTCCAACCATGCCTTCACTCGTGGACGCCCGAGCCTCCAATGCCACGTTCAAGCCATCCTATATCCCTGTCGCTGTCTTTGTCGGCGGCACATCCGGTGTAGGAGAAGCCATGGCGAAAGCACTTTCCTCGTACCTCGGCGGAAAGCTACACCTCTTCATCGTAGGACGCAACCGCGCCGCTGCAGAAAAGACATTCGCATCCCTTCCCCGCCCCGAGGGTGTCACGCGCGAGTTCCTGCACTGCGACGCGCTTCTGATGCGCAACATTGTCGCGACGAGCGATGAACTGAAAAGCCGCGTAGATAAGATCAACTTTCTCGTTCTGTCTGCGGGGTATTTCCGCGTGACGGGACGCGACGAGACGAGCGAGGGCTTGGACAAGCTGCTGGTCATGCGATATTATAATCGGTTCAAGTTTGCCAAGGAGTTGTTACCTCTGCTCAAGGTGGCGCGGGATAGAGGGGAGGACGCGCAGCTGATGACGGTGCTAGGCACGGGGATGATGAACATTGGTGTGGATCGGGACGATCTGGGGTTGAGGAAGAACTACAGGTGGTGGAAGGGGGCGATGAAGCCATGTGTGTATAACGATGTCATGGTTGAGGTGCGTGTTTGTTCTTTCTTTCCACAACTCCTTGACATTGGGAATTAGGAATTTGCGAAACAGAATCCGGGGATTGGTTTCATGCATATATATCCAGGTTTCGTGGACACGCCTGCGATAGATGACATCTTTACGTGGTGGCCCATGCGGCTGCTCGCGCCTCTCGTGTGGCTGCAGATGTATTTCTTTGGGGTCTCGGCGGAGGAGTGTGCGGAGTATATGCTGTATGCTTTGTTGGACAAGTCAAAGGAAGGTGGATGGAGCAGGAGGGACAATCATGGGAATGATATTGGGAGTCAGTATTACAGCATTTCGGAGGAGGATAAGAAGGCGGTGTGGGAGCATTCGGTGGTGGAGACGGATGTCTCGAGCTCAGCGTGAATAATTTATTCTCCTTTTCATCACTCTTCGGACCGAGGATGACTGTATACATATAATCGAGAGAGAGAAGTGTACATGGTTGACCCTTGCCCATTGAAGAGAGGATGCGAGATCTAAACCCCTTGCCAGTGTGTAACGATCTTGAAGCAAGGGGACGACCGGTATCAGTGTCCCCGACACCAGCCTTAACTCCCTCCGGAACAGCTACCTACCCCGCGAACGAGGGGAGCGCGTCCCACCGACATCCAGGGTATAAAAAGTGACAGCGTAAAAAAGACAAATCTGGAGTCTAGATGAGCAACGGAGGAACCTTACGGAGAGAATACTCACGGAATGGATGGATACACGAGATTGATGAGGAAATGAAGTTTGCCGGGAAGAAGAAATGGTGGAGACTAAGTAGGGAATATGGAGTGCGTAGACGTTGTCCCGGCTTTCGTGTCGCGGAAGTGTCTAGATCATATCCATAAAAATCTGCTAGCAGGCTCCGATGACGACGATCTCTTACATCTTTGCTCTCACTTGATAATCACTGCCGTGCGTCGATGTCTGGATACTCCGACCATAAACTCGGGTGACAATGATCCAAAATGGCTTTGATGCTTTCAACGCGATCTTGCTGACTGAAGCTGAGAGTCGATGACCCCCGCAAAAAGGCCAACGCCTCCGCAATGAAGACACTCGCCATTACTTCGACGCCGTGTATCTGGCCCAGGATACTTGCAGCATATGCGCGCTGGACTTTGGGACAGATCTGAAAATGACGTATGTCATTCATTCCTGTGCAGGATAGGCGCAGACATACCTCGCTGTCCCAACATGCCTTGCAATAGTCCAGGATAAACTGTCCGAACTTGTTCTGCAGCAGCGTCTTCCACTTTGGAGGTAACATTTCGTCCATCACTTTTACGAGCTGTACGATCACCTCAGGACGGAATAGCCGGAACTTGACACTCTGTACAAGACGGGCAAGCAGTTCCATCGATAGTTGATTATCGTGGACGGCTAGTAGACGCTGTGCCAACTTGTGGATTTGCTCTTCAGTCATCAAACCATGGCTCGCTAAAACGGAAGGTGCATCAGTTCTGGAAGAAGAAGCAGGAAGGGATACGCGCCCAGATGTTTGATTTGCATCTGCACTCATCGATAATCGCGACCTTGGATGAATATCTGAGGTGCTGCAATGAATTACAGAGGAGCACCGCGCTTACTGTACTTTATCTCGCACTGAATTGAACATCTTTCGCCTTGTAGAGTCCGTCGAAGAGGGAGTACCCTAAACAGCGGGCTCAGTGAGCTCCCATTTGTGACAGCAGAAAACGCAGCAAACCGTTGCAGTATCGGGACCTGGAGCATAAACTTTGGAGGATGGCAAAGACCTCTGTGCCATGCGCCTTCGCACCACTGAGACCTTCTGTTCGTTACCATGCTTCTTTCTGACTCGAAGTTGTGTCGGAGACAGATGCGAACTGCTCGATGATCGCGGCGCATCATAGAAAGGAGTTTCCTCTGTTTGGAAACCACTGTCGGAGTTCACTGTGACAAAAGGCGACAGAGGCGATGGTTTCTCCGGCTTATACGATCCCGCCACAGCTGTCGCAGAAATGGAGAAAGGGAGCGTTGGGGAAAGTGGAGTGGAAACGGTGGAAGTGGCCGGAGCCTGAGGCGCAGGCGGGAGAGTGGTTACGGCTAGCGCAGGAGTTGCGGTAGGAACCGTGGTAGGATTCAGAAGAGGCGCAGCAGAGGCGATGGTAGTCGAGGAAGTACGCTCTCCAGAGGCTTCATGTTTCCACTCTCGGTTGTGAGAAGCACCTCGATTAAATTTCCTGCGCGAACCGCCAAAAGGCACAGGGGCGACGGCAGTCTGGGAAGAATCCTCTCCAAGGGACTGATGTTTGCCTTGTCGGCTGCGAGAAGAGCCTCGACTGGACTTCTGGCGCGAACCACCTCGCTTGGTGGCCTTCTCATGACGCGCTGGAAGGAATACGTTCTCTTTCTCCAACCTATGGGGGGATGAGGTAACACGACCATTCGCAACTGGTAAAGAAGGCGTCTTCTCGGGCGTTGCAACGAGAGGCTGATTCCCTGAATGGGCTGTGCGCACAATAGGGAGTCCAACATCGTTCGAAGAAGTGGCAGGCTCAAGATACAGTGGTGGAGGCGATACATGCTTCGGCTTCAAGGCACGGTGATACGGGGAGTGCGCGTCACTGTGCCATCAAAATTCGGGTATCCGACAAGCTGGTGAGTTTCGAGGGCTGTAGGGAATGAAGGTTGATGAAGCGTGATATCCTGGGGATCGAAAGGAAGAGACGGGTGGCCAACCTCCGATACATTGTGTTGGATGGGTGTTGAACGTATTCGGGAAGACGAGATCCATCACTGGAAGGACGATCAGCATATGGGACAGCGAATGGCTCACTTGCCTGAATTCAGCGAGGGCTGAGAGGCGTCATGAGCCTCGGGAGGGGACGTGACTTGATAGATAACAACTGGTTGCGCGTATAGCATGTATGACCAGACTAGAGACATCGCTGGCTGGGTTTGAGTCAGGACATAGTATCACAGAGAAAGAAGTGTGCCACTGACTTTGTAGGGGGCTTCAGGAAGTGAGGATATATAGGAAGGGAGAGACCTGGAAACAAAGGAGGAGTGGCTTCGACAACGCGTCTTTAAATGCCCTGCAAACGGTCACATGATTATCATGGTCCATGGGAGGGACATCTTGAGACAGAGAAATAGAAAGTCGGCCTTCGGGCAGTAGTTTAACTAAGTGGTGACAGAGAGCACAACATGAGTACGCTGCTATTGTTAGGTATATGTACACTTTGTGAAAACCTAGGCTTGCATGATTAAAGTACACAAGTACGGGATGAGAGACGTAGACACACCTGTTTAAGGAAGAAAGGACCAGATAGTCCAAAGATATGAATGCGATAGGAGTGTTACGGCTTTTGACATGATAGTTTACGACAACTTCCGGGCCGGGGATTACCGTCGGTGGCTGTAATTTCAAATCAATCGGGAGTCCCGTCCGATTGGACTTGTTCATTTACGGCCGTCTCTCTCTTTTTCGACTAAAGACGACGGCATTGCCGACGACAGCGCCGCCTTCGCGATGGACTCACGCATCGACGACCAGCACCAAAAAGACTACATGTCGTCCTTTTTCCCCTCGGTTGACCTGGATCATCTTCAAAACGACTCTGGCATGGACATGATGCAGACCACGCACAATACCCAGCAAAACCAGACGATGATGCACGGACTATGCATGCCGCCCCAGCTCGACATGGAGATGCTCGGAAGTCTTATGTCGATGCAGGGGATAGACAGCCCGCAGCATCCGCTTGGAGCCGCGTCCCCCTCTCAGACCCATTTTCCGCCCAATTCCAATCCGAATAATCCTCAGATGATCTTAGAGCAGTATAAGCTTGCTCAGCTTCAGCAGCTCCAGCAGTTGCAGAATCAGATCTTTCAGCAACAGGTGAGCTCACACACGCGTTCATTAGCTACTTGTGTAATCTACTACTGATACTCTCTAGATTGCCCTTATCAGCGGCCAACCCACAAATAATGACACTCCAATCGCTGAGCCTGTTCGTGAGCGACATGCGACATTCCATGGATTGCCCACGCCTGGTTCGTCTAATCATCCAATGCCTGTCATAGCCCTCCTGATGCTCCCTAGGCTCGTCTACCGAGCTGCGTGCTCAGCATCAGCCGCTCGAATATGTCTCTCCCATGGTTCTTAACTACCTTGACCCCCCTACTGCCGACAACTATGGAGAGGCTATGACTCCCATGCCACATTCCATGAACCCTCAGTTTTCAGTTCCACCACGCGGTGCTACGTCCGCCCCTGCACACATCGTCTTCCGATCCAATTCTTCGGCTGACATCGACGTGGACATATCACCGTTGACGAGTCCATGGCTAGGTGCCCAACAAAACCAACATTCGTACATTCAGCGCAATAAGCGCACTGCTTCCTCAAGTGGCGATGAATCGACCTCAAAACCCTCAAAGAAGAAGCAGTCACCTGCCATTCGCCCTTACAATCCTTCCCCAGCACCCAAACGAAGTACTCGCCATTCTAAATCTACTACTTCAACTCCCTTACTTCGATCCGCGCGTTCACGCAATGGCAGCATTGTGGGAAACGAAGTCGTCGATGATTCTCCCTCCCCCGTCGATCTATCCATGCCTCCTCCAGCCTCGACGTCCAGCCAGGCAAATATGCCGGCTTCGTCCAACCCTTCAAGTAATGTACCATCTCCATCGCTCACACCTGTTACTCCGGCCAGTATCATGAACCTCGGAAGGCTAGGTGTGAACAACACAAATAACCTTGCGCCTTGCAAGACTCAGGACAAAGGCAAATCTTCGGTTCAATCTTCGGCTACCTCGGCAGCACCTCAGCGCACTAAATCAACTAGAAGGACGTCTGTCGGAGCATCGTCGTCTACACTGAAAGCGATCCTTCCTGGTGGGTCTCGTTGTTCTGATTTCTCACTTGTATATTCACATGATCTTGTAGCTGGCTCTGCCCCCTCCCGGAGTAACACTGGCGCTCAACCGGTGGTACAGGTCCGAAAGACTTCCCATAAAGCGGCAGAACAGAAGCGCAGGGACTCGCTCAAGACCACGTTCGACGAGCTTCGGGGACTACTTCCACCTATACCTCTCCCTTCTGATGGGCGGACCCATGATGAGCCCGTGCTTCCCGGTGCTCTCCCACCGCGAGGACCGCCGAAAGCAGGAAGTGACGGGCCCAATAAGGCTGTGAGCAAGCTGCAGTTGCTGATGTGTGGGAACGAGTTTATACGGCAGTTGAAGGCCAGGGTGGAAAGGCGGGATGAAGAGATTACAAAGCTGCGCAATGAGATTGGCCGGTTGAGAGGTGCGCTGGTGACCACGGCGCCGGGAATCTTGGAGGAAGGCGAGCATCTGGATCTGGAGAAGGATTTGGATGAGATCGAGTCTTTGACTTTAGGTTTTGGACGGGGTACGATGCTTGGTGTTGATGAGGATGCGGATGAGGAGGGCGATGGCGATGATTAAGTACCGTGTTGTTGTATGCCAGCATTATGTATGTTTATTTAATATGCGATGAATATTAAAGCTCAACTACTGTACTGTACACCTTTGAGGTGAGGTGAATTTAATATAATGCATGGCTATTGGCGTCAACTCGCTTATCGCTTCCACATTCTTCCCAGTCAGACCGAACGCACGACCTTTTTTTCGGGCAGGCGGTAAGATGAGGGGCCTTTTGTACAGATTACGAGGCTGCAGTGCCTGCGCAGTTGACAGTACATGTACAGGACGCGGGTAGCTTTGGACACACAAACAAGAGTCAGAGTCATACACGAGAAGCTTCGAACTGATCGGGATCGTCCGTGACTCTTGCACATCAACCATCATCAGTGTCCTATGCATGCTAAGCGCGCACCTCACCATGACAATAAAAGCTCTGGGTTATCGATTCCCGTCTACCCTTCGTTTTTATCTCCCCCGTCATGTCATCGCCACATTCCCAACTCACGCGCCTCCAACTCGGAGTCTGGACTGTTGCGATCTTGAACGACACCAAGCCTGCTCTGCGCAAAGCATTCGATAGCTTTGTCTCTTCATTATCAATTTATCGCCGCGTGGCGTACGATATCTATAATGCTGAGCGACTCATCTCTGTTCTATACTTGCTGTGTATGCTATGGGAGATTGTGGCTCCTGCGCTTGTTCTGTACACATCGAACGATTTGCTTGCATGCGTGAGCGCCACTCTTTCTGAACTCATTGTATGCCCGGCTGATTTTATGTCAGATTGAAAGAAGTCTTCAGCAAGGAAAACCCGAGGCGGCAAGGATCTGCTGGAACTTGGGCGCCCACGTTTTCATGAGCGGGATTTCAGCAATCGAGTCTTGGACGCGGTCAGTATCATGATTGACTTCATTTCGTGTAGCCATTCTCATCGAGTTTCTAGTGACACTATTGCTCAACCGCGCCTCGAGATGGCCTTCAGGCTACATTGCGAGTTTCAATTAATGCAGAGTGAGCTAAGTTTTCTGTGGCGAGAATTCATCAATCACTGATGTGATGGGTCTCACAGCTCACCTGAATCTGGATGTCCCGACATCGCTAAGTAGGCTCTCATTTCCTAGGAACCTTGGGTTCAGATTGACAGGTTCTTAGATCCTTTGACTAGAAAGAAGATTCGGCTCGAGTCTCTGGCGTATCTTGTCATTCGTGTGGTCGAGACGATCATCGCCTTCCTACAAGTCATCACTCAAGTCGGCCTTCTCATGTACTTGACATCCAATTCGCCCGTACTTCTGGTATTATCTCTTGCTGAGCCCATCCACTCTGTGACAACGCGGCGTACATTGTATAACACACGTGGGTTCAGAGAGTATATCAACGCTGTCATTCGTTGATGTATGTTCTTTAGCACATGTTTCGCATACAGAGAACTCGGATTATCAACGGTCGAACAGCTTGGTAGCAATGAGTGCCCCGACATTCAGATCCAAAGTGCTGTCTAGTAACCTCGTGTCGTATATCTTGGACGGTATGCTGTTTTTCATCATTGATACCAGAACTCTGAGCCAGTTCTTCTAACTAGAATACAAACGATCTTCTGCCATTCTGCTCAGCAAGGGCTTGTCTACTAGCGATTCTCCACGGGAGATGTATAGGCTGAGATTGACGCCACTGAACGATATTGCTTCAGCCGTTCTCAGAGACTCTAACATAGTGCGTGGTGGAACTTGCCATGGATATGCTTGTTTACTCGCCTTCTCCTAGGTTTACTTCGCCATCGTTGCGATGATGAGCCCGGGGAAGTTTTCCCCGGCCATCATGTTTTCTCTCATGAAGACTTGTGAGAAGATTGATCACACCATACACAGCGCCATACGAGAAATGGCCTACTCTCAAGCTGCCGCCTCCGAACTTCGGGCACTATACGATATACAGAACGTAAGCTCGTGTCATTACGGATGGGACAGTCGCTTACCCTCGTTCTGGACTCGACTCAAGCAATGAAGGAATGGCATTTGACCTTCGGTGACTTCCTTTTCTTTTCGCTTATCTTTGCTTTGCTAAAAACGTACAGTAACGTGTCTTTCACGTACCCCGGCGGCAAAACAGTGAAACCCGCGCTTGCGAACGTCTCGTTTTCCATTTCTGCTGGCCAGCTAGTCGTCATTGTCGGTGCGAACGGCAGCGGAAAGTCGACCATCATCAAACTTCTCACCCGTTTGTACGACACGACGTCCGATCCGGAGTCTCTTCTTCTCGATGGTCTACCTCTTTCGCAATACTGCATATCGGACCTCCGTCGTGCCACGGCTGTTCTCACACAGGACAACTCTCTGTTCTCCCTTTCGTTAGGGGAGAATATAGGCATCGGGTATCCCGACAAGGCGGGCGACGACGAGATGGTTGCCCAGGCCGCCGAACTAGGCGGTGCCACGCACTGTGTGGACAAGTTTGAGTCTGGGAAGGACACTGTCTTGGACGAGAAACTGTTATCCACGCCCCGTATGGCTAACGTGTTGAGTTCGGATACAGAGCATCCATTGGCGGTGAAACTGGCGGAACTCAAGAAGAATACCGAGATATCAGGTGGAGAGAAGCAGAGAATTCTTGCGTAGGTGTTGCATACCTTTTCTTCTGGCCTTTGTTCATTGGCTTGCCAGGTCGCGCACCTTCATGCGCCTTCAATCAAAGGCCATCAGGTTTGTTGTTGTCGACGAGCCCACCTCCGCGTTAGACTCTGAGGGAGAGATGAACCTCTTCGACAATCTGATAAAGGCCAGAGAAGGGAAGACGATGATATTCGTTACCCATAGGTTTGGGCATTTGGTAAAGCGGGCAGATCTTATTCTGTAAGTGTTATTGTCTCAACCTCGTTTCTTCTGCCGTAACGAGAATGTGTCTAGATGCATGAAGGGTGGTGCCATCGTCGAGTCGGGCAGCCACGAGACGCTGATCTCGCAAGATGGAGAATATGCAAAGTTGTACAACATCCAGGCCAAAGCGTTCGTTGACGATATCGGCGCATAGACTTTTAGTACGTAGTGGTCTCCGTGTACACTAGGAGGGACTGTACTTAGACTTAGATGTGGTATGTAGCATGTGTGCACCAGCACATGACTGTGGACTTAGTCTGTTTTTACGTATCCCCATTGAGCAACACAAACAGAGTTGGATGAATTTGTATTTGTCCTTTCCAACACGCCACAACAAGCTACCACTGAACCACATCAGACGAGACCCTGCTAGCTCGCTCTCAATTGCCTGAATTATTTGAAAGGTCTCTTTTGTGTCTCTGTTTTTTTCCTGCAGGTGCGGCGACACGGACCTCGCTAACCACGAAAGGAAGTTCCAGCACATCGATGAAATAGAGTGTATGGTGCTTCTTCCACGTCCATCAATGCATGCTGCCAAGAAGACGAACGAGAACAATAAGCCACGGACGCACTTGAGTGATGGATTACGCGCTGTGGGGACGGATATAATTTGAAGAGACTCACCATTCCGAATCTGCTATGGCGAAATGCTAGCTGCTATCTCTCTTTCATTCTTGTGTCTCTGCTCCACGATTTACACGATTTTTTTCGTGCGCAGGTCGTTGAATCCGCTTTACAGGCTTCCGGGACCTCCAGTGCGCGGTTTCTTTGGCAGTCATCTCAAGCATGTTACGGGGTGAGCGCTCTCTCTCTATATTGAAATCACATCCTTACATGAACGTCCCCCGCTAGTGCTCAAAGTGGCTACAAAGTCTACGGGTTTTTGGAGAAACGATATGGACGTTCTGTCCGAATCCGTGGCGCTTTTCCCGTACGTGTTTCATCCTTTACGACGGTCCTCAGCTAACACACGCGCAAAGTGGGAAGAGCGTCTACTCACGATGGATCCCGTATCCATGGCGCACATCCTGAAGAATGCGGACCTCTATCAAAAACCGGCATTGTCGCGTCGCCTGATCACGAGCCTCATAGGATGCGGATTGCTCGCGGCCGAAGGGCACGTGTATCAGCGCCAACGACGCGTCCTCCTCCCCGCGTTCTCGAACCATAATCTTCGGGGATTCTCCTCGGTTGTATTAAAGAAAGGTATACAACTCAAGGAGAAGTGGTTGGAGATTATGAAGGAAACAAGTTTGAATGAAGGCGCCATGACGCTGGACATTGGCAGTTGGATCAGTCGGGCGACTTTTGATGTTATGGGTCTTGCTGGTTAGTTTGCGCCCTCCCTCCTACCAGGATTGTCTATTGAGTCCGCCCTCAGGATTTGATTACGACTTTAACGCGATTGAGGACGAATCAAATTCGCTCTTCCGAGCCTATGTTGAGATGTTCCAGAAGTGCGCTGCTCAACATGGTTTGTGGGAGACGGTGGTGGCATATTCGCCTTTCTTTAGGTGGCTGTTCGTGAGTTACTGAATATCTCACACGATCGGACCGTCAGTGCTCATCTATGTTCCGCTTAGCCTGATAGAGTCGCTCAACGATGTCGATCTACAATTCATCGTATTGCTGGGCAGCTGATACAAGAAAAGAAACAGAAGCTCGCGCACGATGAGAAGAACGAGCATCTTCAGTCTGGAAATGACTTACTTGCTCTCATGCGTTAGTTATTTCTCCTCTTTCCACGCTCTTTCAATATAATGACATCCTGTCTGCAGTAAAATCCAACTCGGACCCTGCTCTCCCTCCAGAAGCCAAGATGTCGGATGGCGATCTCCTCGACAACATCAACACGCTGATGTTCGCCGGCTCGGATACGTCCTCCCTCTCCGTGATCTGGACACTTGTCCTTCTCGCCCGGAACACATCTATCCAGGACCAGCTCAGAAACGAGCTCTTGTCTGTCCTTCCTGCGAACCACGACCTGTCTGACCTAGAAGGGGAATCCTTGCAGAAAGTAGTCTCATCGCTGCCACTGCTGAACAACGTGTTACGGGAGTCCTTGCGCCTTATTCCCCCAGTCCACTCGTCGCTGCGCGAAGCTACAAGAACGGACGAGGTGCCAACTATGTATCCTGTTCGACCAAAGGACAAGCGTCAGCCGGAGACACAGAGTTTTACTGTACCAAAGGGAACATTCGTTCATATTTGCGTGGAAGCGTTCAATTTGGACAAGACGGTGTGGGGAGAGGATGCTTGGGAGTTCAAGTAAGTGTTACGCTACTTGACCTCGTCCCGGACTGAGTGTTAAATGTAGTCCTGACCGTTGGGATTGTCTGCCGGATAGAGTATCAAAGCAACCAGGTGTATTTTCGCATTTGCTCACATTCTCTGCGGGACCTCGAGTATGTTCTGCATTCTTTCGGTTCACGCAGTTGACTCGTTTGTAAGGCATGTACCGGGATGCGGGTGTCGCTCACTGAGATGAAATTACTGCTCTTCATCCTCCTGACCAATTTTACCTTCAAAACACATCCTGACTATCAAATTCTCAAGGTTAACAAGTGAGTCAATTGATTCTGCTGCTCTTCTCGTCTGAAGATGTCTTGTTAGAGTGTTGACGAGACCTCATCTCGCTGGAAAGGAAGCAGACGGAATGCAATGTCCCTTATTAGTCTCGCGGTTCCAGCAAATTCAATGAATGATGTATCAAGTTCTTGTTTGTACAGGGTAATGTCCTTCGTAGTCTGTACTATTAGCTTGCAATTTTATTTTGTCCATGCGGCCAACGTCACGCCCACCACGCCCTCAAAGGCACCGAACAGGCAGGAAACTTTCAAGCCGTAATGACCAAGAATGCTCAAAGGTGCATGGATCGGACAGACTTCGCGCATGAACGATAGATATCCGCCGGAGCAGCGACCACTCCGGGCCTCATCCACCTTGACCCCAGCATCATCCGAAGCGATGCGCCGAACAACTCAATCTAAGTGTTAGGCATGACCATACACTCTTAGTAGGAAAGGCCCCGCCATCCCGAGCAGTCATTAGGGTGCAGTTCGTACCTGTCCGATATCTAGTTCGTGGCTTTCAACGGCTTCCCAGATATCATGTGGACTTGATGGAGACCGTTATAAACCACTCTATGCCCAGTTCTCGCGAAGCCATCGCATGAGATCATTCTAAGGAGAGAAGGCAACGGGGCGTGGAATTTAGTTGTCTTTCCAATGATGGCGGTGAGTAATACAAGACTCGCTGATAGTGTCCACACCCTCTAAATATCGTGCAGACGTCTCTAGAATGCAAACAACCCCTTCGAAAACGTCTTTGGAAAGAGCACACCAACATCTTTCACCATGGAAGCGTTACCCATGGTTATGATATGATCAGCGTCATCCACGACGTAAATCATCGTCAACGACGGCAAAGACGCTATAAGATTGTCGAGGTCCGCGATAGTAGACAGCAGCAGCGATTTCTGAAGTGAGTGCACGGGGCCCGATTGCTGAAATGACTGCACGGGGCCCAAGTACGATATCGTAAAAACTCTGGGGAGCCAGCGCACCGGGTAGCAAGGATGGAAGCGACGAGGCTGATCCACCAAGTAACGCAACCCTCTACACAGCTCGCCATGGACTTGGTGTCCAACCTGAGCTTCAAGTGTGCGACAGAAATGGCGGGAATTACTGCCGTCTGGAGCTCGCTACCAGTATAGAAAGCATTACGTTCCCCATACAGAGACAGAATGTTCACTGAGGGCGGAAGCCCTCCCGCGATGATTTTATACGCTGCCACTATTTCCTCGCCTTCACTGAAGGAAAATTCCAGCTCTTCGAGGTGTGGCATGTAACCTGACTGATGCGTGAGCCATGCTCCAAACTGCTGCATTCCGCCAGGATCCAGCGATACGCTGAGAGTCCGCAAGTGGTCAAGCAGTACTGGACCGCCCTCCAGAGGAGTGTACACATCATCAGCGGACGTTTCGCCTCCTACTAGGGAAAACTGGCGGACTCCGATATCGCGCAAGAAGCCGAGGTTGGCCAAGAAGGGATCAGCAATGATCATAGAGATGGAGGATGGATGGTGCATGGCTTCCCTTTCGCGGAAGCACGCGAACATGCGATCGAGGAGCACTGCCCATTCAGAAACGGAGTCCGATAACTCCAGAGTTACGTGGCAAATTTTCGGTAAGGTGGGGATTAAGGCCATCACCCACGCGACGAATACGTCCTTGCCGACTTGGTGCCAGTGGCTGGGAGTAGACAGTCCAATACGTCTCGTGTAGTGCAGGATGTGGGGGGAGCGCTTAGCGACAGATGTGAAGCGGATGAAGGGCCCGGAAACGAGGAATGTTTCGGAATTGTGGAGAGGCGGGGAGGTATTAAGTACTTTTCCGGGTTCCAGACAGATTGAGGAAAAGAGGTGTCGCTGGCTGGAGGCAGTCCATGACCGACACACGAGAGAGTATTTTCGAAGAGCCGTCACATCGTCTTTATCACATTCGATGATACGGTCTATCAGCTCTTGCGGCAACATGGCGGATGAGGGGACATACCAAATTAGCGCAGTGGCTGTGCGATCATGATGACATAATCGTATTTGCGTTTCATGGCAGCCCATGGCATCCAAGTTCAGCTACTCTCTGTACGTCCATGATGGCTACTAGTGGCCAAGACGTTTGTCGTATTTCTCCGCCGTTGTATGCATTTGAGTAACTTTATTTTCCGCTTACAGACTATCGCTGAATCGCAAGTGAAAGAGAACGCCGGTGTGTCGTTTTTCAATACCTCGTAGTTGCTGAAGTCAATACTTATACCGTATGAGATACCTAATACTGGAAACGCGCCAGTACCGCGGATACATGATCTTCTATTTGCACTCTCATTTGTAGAGCTTGCCTTGAAAACCGCCCTCGAATACCTCATCGCTCAGGTTGCACTGTATACTCCTTATCGACAGTCAACGACCTTCCCTATTCTCCTGGATCTCCGGGCGTCTTGCAAATTCTTTCTCATGAGTCATCAATATCCAGGCAATCATTCCTGAGATTGATGAGGTCGCAAGAGCAGTTCTGCGATCTGTGGGCCTCATCCGCTCGGCGCCTCCGACCAGGTGGCCTTTCAACGCCTGCAGTCTCGCTAGTGTCTCGCTTTAGTGCGATGCGCGAGCATCTTCCAATAGCCGAAGCCGTCCTTACACAGGCCTGCTCTAGACTTCAAGCTCCGTGGCACCTGGCGTTGACCTGGCGCTACTCATATCCGATACCCATTATTTGGTATCTTCCCGGCCTAAATGGTCGCGCTCTTTTACTGAACAATCTCCCCGCCCACTTGCACATCATTAGTTGTCATCTTTGGGAACTTACGGGACGACTTGATGTCATAGAGAGCAGGCTGATGCTCCTTCGCGACGTATTCAGCGTACAAAGGGTGGTTGAAGAGCATGCCGAGGATATCCAGTTCTGCGAAGCACTGTGGCACTTGAGGGTAGAAGAGCTCACACAGCATGAGACTCGTATTGTGTCCATGCTGTATGCTCTTGCTGATCGCTCTGCCGTATCGGATTTGTATTATGATCTCAACTGCTGTCTCATTGCTTGGCATGACCTGTCTGGTCTGTGCAAGATGCTTTCAATGCAACCAGGCAGGTATAACCCTATGCTCAACTTCGCAAATGTGCAGCGCACATTAAGATTCCTGGCAGGGTTTCAACGCTCGGTGAGTACCTTTCCTCGTTGCAAGACTTTTTCACAGTGCCATCAAGCTGATTAGGGCTTGCCCAGTTTCTCGTTGGAAGGCAGAACTTCAAAATATTTATCAGTAGACAACTCCTGGATGGCCCGTTCGTGACCTGGGTTGAATCAGTTCCCGAGGCCAATCGTGCAGCTGTCATAGCTCGAATGGCACGACTGAACGGCATGGCGCTTAGGGTGTCCACCCTGAGTGTTGTAAACAGCGCCTCACCGTCTCACACTTTGGCCTGTTGGCGCTCATTGACGGAACGTCTGAATGCTCTAACAGCCACGCCTTCACGGAATGGTGTATCACAAGCACCGCCGCGCCTTTATCTTGAGGCTGGGGGACATCATGCTGTGGCGCCACACGCAACTGCGGACGCTGTGAGCTCAACAGTTTCCCAGCAGCCCACGGATGGAATGCGGCCCCGGCGACGCCACACTGAGCCAGAGCATCTTGATGTATGAGACAGTCGACATCGCACGATTAATATTGTCTCGTCTTAGGGACTGAGATATGCATATTGCTTATTCGTCGCCTACTTACCTTACTTGCGGCGCGCTGCAGCTCGACCGTGTCCTACGTACACATACTGGTACTAGCATCTTCCTCTGACGGTGGTCACATTCATAAAGTTCACCATGAAAGGGGGAATCTATGACCTGCAGTAATGAGTGTAAGCAGTGAGGTATCTACAACCAACATAGGATACAGAAAGTAGCTATACAACCGAAAAGAAAATGTGTGTAAGTAATATGTCACGATGCGATATCAAAAAAAGCAATAAGGATAAATATGGCACTATACAGGCGACTCTGCACTCGTTGGTCCACGGAAAGACGGGTACACCGCTAAATGTATTGAAGACTGAGCACCGGGGTGCGCAGATGACGGTGTATTAAAATGCAAAGAAGAGTCGACTAACGGACCATGGATCGGGGAATGCGTCGCCTGGCTCTGCCAGTATCCCGGCGGCTGGCTGTCTAGCGACTGCGACCGGTCTGTAACCTGTGCCCCGACATCATGCGTTGCCTCCCACTCATCGTCGCTCCCCACCGGAGACATCGTTTCTTGTGTGGCGTCAGTGACAAGCAAGCGTCTCCTTGACATGGATCGCCGCGCTCCTGCTGGACTTCCCCTTCGCCGCGCTCCTGCAGGAATTTCCCTCCGTCGCGCCCACGCATCAGATAGCTGGGGGACCGTCAGATGAAGTTCTTTAGCGAGTAGGGGAGAAACAAACCTTGGTCACGAAAGAGTCTGACCTGCCCAGCTCCGAGCCATGTTCTGCAACCAGCGTCGAGGCTGTTATCTGCGTTTCAGATCGTTCCGGTGCGGGGCGATAATTCGACGGCTGCCCTGGTCTGTTGGGTGCTAGTACGAAGTGAGACAGTCGATTCGGGACCAGTATTGTTGGTTCCTCCTGGTGAGAGCGGGTCTCGGTCATCAGAGGCTGTTCGTCAGAATGAGGCTGAGGGGCGTGCGACGTCGTAGTATCAGATGGAAGGTCGCGATTCCTACGCGAACCGCCAACAGCGTCAGTCGCTGGTCGATATGAGGGGTCAAACTGCGCTTGGACCATGTATCCACTCTGTAATCGTTTCCATAGTGTCTTATTACGCCTTAACAGCATCTGAAAAGCTGTGAGCTGATAATACGGCGATTAGGGAGGGGACAACATACAAATAAAGACAATAGAAGAGCAAGAACGATAACAGAAGTGATTGATGTACCAATAACCAGTGCTGAATTTGATCTGGATGGGAGCTTAGTCTGAACGAATCTCGGGAAACAAAAGGCATACGTGTCCCCCGAGTCGTCGCCCTTCTTGCTAGTATGAGTAGACGTTGAGGACGGAACAGAGGAGGAGGAGGTTGTAGATGAGGTTACACTTGTACTGACGTCCATGAGCCATTGAGTACACTCAAAGAACGCCACTCGCACCTCGCCTGATCCGAGAAAGCAAGCGCATAGTCAATCTGCAGCATTCTGTCCCGGTCTTCGTTTTGCACAATCACGCTGTGTTCTCCAGAGTCCAAATTGTTCGCTTGAAAAAGAAGAACCTGCACGTCGTAGGTCTGACGAACCGCTGAAAAGTTCTGAGGTTCTTTATCGTCAAGCTGAACGGTGTATCTCGAGTTTTGCGGGCCGATGGTACCATAGATGGACACGGCATCGCCTATATAAGAGGTATTATATGACTCCACGCTCAAGATGAGGACGGACATACCCTAGAAGAAATGAGATTGTGACTGAGGGAAATAACGAAAGATTGCTCACAGTAAATGTATAGTTGACGGAAGCACCCGCATGAGTGGTCGAACTAAGAACGTCAATGTCAGGCACTCCGAGTTCCGAACAGCCATAGATCCACGTACTGGCCAGTCGCGTTCATAAACTTCACCAGATCGTTCGTCGGCGCTGTCCACGCACCCTTCGGCGTCCATGTAAACGCAGACTGAGTATCATCCAGCAGTTGGGGCGGAGATTCCTTATAGCTCCCCTCGCCCACCTCGGCAGTCCAGTATATCTATAGACCATAAACACAGACACGTCAGGTCATCCGCAGAACACGCACACAATCGATATCCAACGACATATTCCCGCTATTCCGCATCACCACGCTATGGCGCGTCTGGTCGAGTCCGGTGACATTGTACAGCACTGACTGATACTCCCCGGGTCCGTCCACGAACGCGCTTGATGTTTCCACGAGCTGGCCATCTAGCCGGACGGTATATTCACCACGGAAATCTCTCCTTGCGCCGAAAATCGTCACGCCCGTGCCCTCAAAGCCGAACCATGCCTCCGCGCCTTCCTGGAATGTATGTGTATAGGACTCGCCCCAATACCTATCACAATCGGTCAACTTGCAGGTCAATACACTGCACAGAGAGCCGCACCTCTCCAGCTCCGGGTCATCCTCCGCGTTCCCCTGCTCCCAAGAGCCCTCAGGGCTGTATAAAATGAGTGGACTCGAATCGTCGATGGTCGTGTTGAGCGTGTACATCCTCCCTCAAGCCTCAGCGACCGCCACGAATTCGTTGAGAATTGAAGCAACTGAATGAAACGAAAGCTGGCCGCCAGGGTCGTGAACTGAACAGTTACAATGCGAACTTTCCAGGGATCAGTACATATAGTAATGCGGCACGCTGCTGCCATGACACACGGGTTGGACTAGCGACCAATTGATGGCAAAATTCAGTGATATCACGAACGTTGAACGACTTTTAAAGTGATGCAATCAATTGGATCTTGTCGCAGCTTGCCATCAGGTTTTGGATATAGGATAATGATAGACACAAGTCCAAAAGCAAACGACAGAGAAAAGAGGATAGAAGGAAATAGACAAATAGATCAGCTTTGACTAGGACTGGGCGATTGGCTTATTACACCGCCATATCCTCCGCCGGAAGACCCGTTGATCAAAGGAGTACGTTCTTCATCAATAGTAGGCGGTGTCGTGTTTCTGCGCTGGCGTTCGACAATCCTGTAGGAAACATATACAATCAGTCCGAAACCTCCTTTGTAGGACGAAAAAGTCACCCACCCTTTCATGATCGTGCTTGTTGTCATTCTCTTGGCCCGGCGCTTGTGAGTGTTATCCTCATACCGGTCAGTTTCATCGACAATCTCCTCTGAAATAATTTCCTATTGGAAACCTTGTTAGTCGTCCGACCAAGGAGAAGAATCGAATCAAGACCTCAATGATATCTTCAAGTGTAATGACTCCAATAGCACCTCCAGCTCTTCCCGGCGTGTTGGAGATCAATAGCAGATGCGCACGTCCCGTTTGACTATGCACGACATGGTGAGAATCAAGGGGCACAAATTGTCAAGAGCAACTGACAAGTAGTCCAATGCTTGGAAGCAATTGATCGTAGGTGAGGCTTCGGGAAGAATGGAGAGGGCAAACTTGGAAACAGGTAGTCCTTGCGAAGGGTCGTATGTTAAAAGCTTGAGCGTTGGTCAGTCAACATAGTGAAAGAAAATGTATTCTACCAACCTTCTTAATGAGTAATAGCCCGACGAAGGCCAATGGCTTTCCAGGCTCATGTACGGGAAAGCGGGAGTATCCACTCGTAAGTCTAAGGCTTGCTTAGACACAGGAACAGTATATACGAGCACCAAACGCACATGTGATCGACAGTGTTGTGGTCCAAAACTGTGTCGGCACTTAGAGTGACGACATCCTTATCAAAACATGGTCAGGTAATGAGATGAGACGTAAGGGAAGTGTGCTCACCTTCAACGGGTCATAATGGTCTCTACATTCTTTGTGTTTAATTCAAGAACACCGTTGAGAATGTTAATTTCATCATCTCGAAGAGGTTCCTCGCCGGTGCGATGAAACTGCAGGAAGGACTTCAGTTCAGCCTTCTTGTAAGTGTGTGTTTCGTTCGCGCCGAGTATCCAATCGAGGAGCTTGGCGATCGGCCACGCCACAGGAGCAAAAATCCACATCATAGCCAGGACGAAGGGGGCGCATGCAGCGCCAATGGCCAGACCATAGCGAACACTGAGCGACTGGGGGATGATTCTGCGACGCGTTTACTTGAATGTCGACCAAGCTGAGTGACAACTTACTCTCTATACCACAGATTAAGGCCTCGCGTCAACCAAAATAATAAAAAACCTACCCAAAAATAACTGTGAATTCGTTCAGCAACGTTATTGCGAGAAAACGAGGAAGACTTGCCAATTGCGACTGTCGAAAGAGCGACCGCAGTGACTCCGCCACCAATCTAATACATATAAGCTTCGAGCTCGTACTGATCGAAAATACGTACGGCACTGTCAAGAAAGATGGGTAAACTTTCGTTGATGATCTAGGAGCGATGAGAGAGAGTATCCCCTTCTGCAGCAGATTCACGTACAACGTTACCCAAAAGGAGAACCTAACAGGTGGTGAGTTATATCGTTAACCAGGTATATGACGCCACACACCACAAGAACCCAGTGTCGACCTCTACCCATCAGCCGGAGTACTAGTGAAATGAGCGCGAAGACGCGCTGAGAGCCAGTAAAGCGCACCTTTCCTCGCATGTGCCTTTTCGCGAGGATCGTCCGACGACGCAGCCAAGACACGCAAATGCAACTCGTCCAAGCCCATGAGACCGAGGGTCAGTCTACACCTCGTTCAGCACCCACAGCCATCGGAGTGACACCATTTGAATCACCCAGCAAAGACACCGCCAGCGAGAACCAAGACGCCGCTAATAATTATCTTGAACCAGAATTCAGGCGAGCCAGGTTTCGACGCTTCAGGCTCCTCCAGAGCGAAAGCATTTTGAGAGAGATATGGGCGCGCAAGAGAGGTGATGGATTTGGAAAGTAGAAGAAATATAGAATATCTCATTGAAGGAATGTGGTCAAGAGGAAATAGAGGGTGGGAGGAGATGACTGCTGGAAAAAGGAAGACTCGACAATAATGACGGTATGGTTTTACCTCGGTCCGAACCGTCCGTGGTCCGATCGGAATCCAAATTCGGAACTGAACTGCAACTCGTCGCTCGCTACCCTTTTTTGGGAGGGCGCGGCTGTACGACGTCCTGCAGTGTATAAATGCACGAAACTTCAAAGAAGTGTAAACAGCAACAGAACACGGGGGCAAGACTGACCCTGTGAAGGAGGACACTTGACGTGCGCGGAACGGCTTACTGTTAACTTATCCGCGTTAGTCTCCACATGAGCCACCATATATAAGAAAACTGCAAAACAATTGCAGTCTATGCATACGCCAGCCGAGTCTTCACATAAACGTTGTCTTGCTCTTGATGTTGAAAGGACTAAAATTTGGTATATGTAGCAGGTATCGTACTTCTCTATGTGTTGCACAACATCCTTGGTTTCATTCACAGAAATAACAAGGCCAAAAAACCTAAATATGTAGTGCATCGCACAGCGACGACAAAGGAATTATATATGCAGAATATCAGTCAACATGAGTGAGCCAGACCCTATAGGGTACCTGTCACCGGAACCGTAACAAGAGAGATATGATAGACGAGATGAAATGTTTAGTGGCTGTGGTGAACGTGAGGGAACGCCTGTCGCTTGTGGACAGCAGGGACAGAGCGCTTCTTCTCGAGGCTGCGACGGCGTCTCCGGCAGGAAGCCGACGTGGTGGCAGCGGCGGATGCATCAGAGGTTGTGGTGGGGGTATCAACCTCTGATGAGGAAGAATCGCCAGAAGAAGAGTCGCCAGAAGAGGAGCCACTGGATGAGTCGCTGGAACCGCTGGAGCTGGAGTCGCTGGAACTGGAACTGGAACCGCTGGATCCAGAGCCACCAGATGCAGTCTGCGTGGCAATGCTCAACAAGGCCGGACCATCATCAGTCCACGAGCTTCCGCTGTAGACATCAAAGGTAGCCAATGGACCAGACGATGAGTACAAACTGGTGTGGGAGATTATTACGCAGAAGATACCCAGGAGAAATGTAACGTACGATCCCGCCTGGGTTCCACCAGTGAGCGAGGTTGTGCCAGAGCCCTCAACCTTGGTGGCAACACAGCCAATGTAAACCTGGGGAGCACCAGGGCTGTGGACAGCGGCGAGCTGATTTTTGTCAGATCCCAGTGGCTACAATCCGAATATGTTCAACTTACTTCAGTGCGGACCATGTAATTGCCAGCAACCAAATCCTGAGGAATGGTAGCCTCAACCCAGGAGCCACGGGCGACCAACGCAGCCATGCCCCAAAGACCGACGCCTTGAGGGTAGTAAGGTTCAGGCTTGTCGGTCATGGTTTGCCTGAGTCCGTCGGAGATAGACTGGCTGGTGTCAAGACCCCAGTAGTAAATTCGGTTCCAAGAAAGAGAAGCGGGATCTGCAGATGAGCAGTCACCGCCACAGTCGGCGATATCCATAGCGACGGTACCCATGCTAGGTCCTGAATGAGCCATTAACGTGAATGTGTGACGACAAAACATACGCATGAACCCATGGATTGGCGTTGTTGAAGGCAGCATCGACACCGGCTTGGTTAAGAAGCTCAGAGGTGGCGCCTTCCCAGTAGACACGAACGGTCGAGCCAGAGGTCACTGTGAGAGATGCAGGAGGTGCTGAGGCGCTTTCGCAAGACATAGCACTGGACGAGATGTTAATCAAACAGAAGCTTTCGAACATCGATCAAACATACGCGTTATCGCCAAAGTCAGAGACCTTGTTGTAGGCTGTGCCCGAGGCCTGGTACATCACTGAGACGACAGTCGCGGCGTTTTTGGCGTCGGCGGCATAGTAGACCTAGAGATGCCCGATGAGCACATGGACACGGAACCAGAAAGAAACCGTTGTACGTTGGGGCCTTCGACGGTCTGGCCATTGGCCATGGCAGCAGCGATCTGGCCATGGGCAGCAACATGGGGCACAAGAGGCGCAAGGACTGCAAGAGCAGCGACGAGGATTGAAGACATGGTGTGGGTCGTAAACACTTCTTGATAGTTTATAAATGAGTGTGCAGAGTCCGCTTCAGGGAGGTAAAAAACCAGGATAATGAGCGGGATATAAGGGAGAGTGGCGGACTCGAGGTGTTGGTAGGAAGAAGAGAAGTGTTGTAGTGATGGGAAAGTGGGGGATTCGTGGTTTGTTTAGCCTTTGAACCATTTCGTAATGGGGTGGCCAAGCCGATCATTAATCTGCCACCGTGACAACCAACCAACTGTACAAGCCTGCAATGTAAGCTCCATTTCTGCGGTATCCTATTGTGCCAGCCAGCTGGTAACGCGAAAACGACCAACGAGGCGGGTCCAGCACAATAAGCGTCGGTCGCGCTCTTTGTTTGTACACAACACCGCCAACAATGAGTAGTATCCGGACCGTGATGGTCATCACAATAGAGCGCGTAAAGGGCTCAAATGCCCGATATCCCCCGATTCTGTCTCCACAATTTCATCTCCAAGGTTTGCTTGCTGCCCGGCGTTTTCTTGACTGGCTGCGACTCTTCTCCCACCGATCTCCTTGAATCCCGACTGTTTTTCTGCACACAGCAAAATCTGCTCAATCGGAGGCGCAGAATTGCTCAAAATTCTCCGCGGCATACGCCCATTAGGTGATCATCGTAATGCGCCACATATGCCGCAGTTAAATTAGTGCCTTGAAGTTGTGGTAACCGGTGTTCCAACGCCCGGTCTGCTAAGTTTCACCTTCGGTTTACAAATCTTGGCGACGGGCATATATGAAGAATGCATCCCTTGAAGAACTGCTTGAGTCTTCTCTTCCTGCCTCATTCACCGTCAGTTCCAAGTCAGTTCACCAGACATCCATCCAAAGCGCATTCGGCACACCATGGAAGCATACCAAATCCGTCGATGCGCCGCGCCAACTGCCAAGAGTATTCGGACGATCCTTGGGTTGATAAAAATCATTACAGGATATCGTATGAACGACTCGCCTCTGATGAAAGTAAAAGTTTGACGACTCCACAAAGCAACCTCGAGCTCAGCGCTCAAGGTCTGACCTTCCTGATCGGCCTAGTAAGGACTGTAAGGTGAGGCGCCGACACTGCCCTAATCCAGACATGACCGCCAAGACGACTGTCTTCATGATCAACTTGTTTTCAAGCTGGTATATCTTTCACATGTACACCCGTTACTATTTAACGGTGCAGACGAGACGGGACCTAAAGGGACATGTCAGTGGAGAGAATGAAAGCCTAGTGGGTTGCATGATTCAATGTGCATCAATGAATGAGGCACTAGGCTGGGCTAATTACAGCGTGTAAGGCACGGTAATGGTGACAGATGTGTGTAATGGCTGTGGCGCATAAGCAACGTCGAATGAATAGAGCAACAATCCACTTCAAACATGGGCACGCCAAGTTTGATTGACCCGTATTAAACACATCAGCTTTTCATGTTAGGCACCTACATAATGAGCAAGTTTAACATGATTATAAGCATAATAGACGAGAGCACGTCTACTATGCGTACGCGCATTTGCTTGACGAAGATCAGGTCGTGATGATGTGACGGGGAGGCGCCTACGTCACGCGCCCCGCCGTGTAATCGCCAAGCAGTACGACACAGCAAGGACACTTACGATGCCCCGCCGTTTTCAAATTCAAAGGTAGCATTAGTACAACGCTTGAGCATGAAAGAAAAGGCTACACGGTGGCTACCAACAGTACATGAGGCGTAGAACGGACTCATACTTCTACTACACCCCGATAAATCAACCATGCTTACGTCCCTAGTAATTCCAGAACCTCCACCCTCCTGACTCCTTGCCTCCAAATACAACTTGTTATTAGATATTATAGGTTCCGATAAAGAGTTCGGCCACGGTGCCATGTCTTCTGACGAGACCCTCCGACTATAGATGAGCATGTACGGTCCAGCACCCAGAAGTACCCCATTCGAATCGTTCAGCACTTCCTCCGGAGGAACCTGCTCCAACGTAAAGTTTAACACACTACTGCTCAAGACGTCAACACGTACCTCGGTAACTACGGTATCCACGGTCTTCCACCAACGCTGCTTCGCGTCTTGAACGTACGAATAAAGATTCTTTCGTCCTGGAGGCCCGCCGCTAACCAATACAGCGCGGAGATCGTACTGAGAACAGGTAAGGGTAACACGACACATGCCGAGGAACTGGCTTACTGGAAATTCCTGCATTTCTGGGCACTCAAAGACCTTTTGTGATTCCGTCATTAGCGTCGCATACTCAATATCGAGGTCTATGTGACAATTAGGCCGCGTATGGAGTGAGATGAAGATGGTCACCTGCCACTTTTTGCTCAAGAGTCTTGATAATATTCTTGATTTTTTCGACCATGCCATCGAAATACGGTCGTCGATCCGGATGGTCTCTCCCGCCTGCCACCTTTTCATAAAAGTGCTGCGTGGTCTTCAGATCGTTCAGCGTGTCGTTACCCTAATGGACGATGAGTCTCGTATACATCATACAAAAGAACCGACCTTGAAACCGACTAGAGTCTGCCGCCGCTCGACGAGCGCAAGCATCTTGCGCTCCATATCCCGGACCTCCTGAAGTTTCCCTTGGACTACCTCAACCTTGTCATATACGAAGCGATCCATGAAAAGTGTTGGAGGATAGTACGGAGCATCGGCACATTTCCCTTCATTTTTCATACTGAAAACGACGACGTCTGGTAGTGGTGTCATTAAAACCGTGTGCTCCAGAGTTCCGTCATGGAGGGTTTTGAATAACAGGTTGGAAATGAGGTTAACGAGGTCGTCGCGAACGTCTGACTCTCCATATGCAATCGGAACGAGATGAGCCCTAGGCTCAGATGGTCTCGTTGATGGGAGACCCTCATGCCCAAAGGTTATTGTACAAAGCTTCATCGAGCCAAGGCTGCGACGAGGTTAATGCTACCCGTGTACAATGCGTGCAACTCACCAAGTCTCCTCATGCGGTACCAATGCATAGGTATGTGTTTCAATATCTGTTATGATTTCTTCATAAAGTTCTGAGGAGATTTCAACAAAGGCGACGATCCCTACTACGTAGACCTACTTTCTGAATTCTCGCCGATTCTCCGAAAGTCGTTGGTCGGAGTGCAGGTATTATAGCCGAGGATACTTCCTCCTAAAAGGAACGCTATGTTTGCATGGTCTTGATGTGCGGCATGACTGATGAGAGCATCCATAGTGGTAGATTTCTTGTCTTGGTTGGCGACCAGGCGCAAGCTGGCCTGGACTTGTGGTACTTGGATAAGCGCGTGGATGAGATTGCCTGCATACTGGAGGCCCGAGGTCTGAGCGTGGATTGAAAGAGGTCTGTTATGACATCAAGTAGAGCACAATAACAACGACGCGACATACTGTCCAGTCGATAGATCGCGAAATGGAACGTCTGCATCTTGAACGTCCTTGGTGTCCTCTTCGACGGGTATTGTTTCCATACTGCGCTGGATGGCTTCCTGCAGATCTTGCTCGCCCCCGTCATACGTACGCTGCGGCTGGATCTGCAGCGCTATTCAGATAACCGCGAATGAAGACTAGACACCACTCGCAGAGGACCCCGACGCCACAGTCAACTGCCAATTCGCATCCGGCGTACGATTGCTGGGTCCAAAGGTCGGCCCGTCGTTGGGTGCAACTTGGACGTTGTTGTCCTGTAATGACATCCGTAGCGCCTGCGCCATTTCATCGGTATCGTCGCCGGTGAGATCTATCACTTCATGCTGGGTCGTGGTCACTGTCTGGATGGGAATCAAGGTTTTCCTTCACGTTCGGGTCGAAGATGGCGTTGGCTGCCTTTTCGTAGTCGTCGTTGTACTTGGCAAGTAGAGCTTTGATTTCCTCGTCAGTCCAATCCGGGGCTAGAGTCTTTAGGATGTCGATGCTCATATTTAGATGGAAACAGGAGAACGAGTGGCGATTGATTCGACTGGCGCGACGCCTTTTATGGTAGCCTCCCCAATTAGGCACAATGTTTATCGAAATTCAAAAAGGACGAATTTATTTGTCTCTACTTCTTTGCTATTTCTCCGGCTCTGCCAGTGGCTTGTCTTCCTTCAAAGCAGGTCTGTTCGCAGTTCCCGCTGTAGTGCCAGCATCCACCGGCAAAATAACTCCAGTGATCCACCTTGCTTCCTTGCTGGCGAGGTACAATATAGCATACGCCACATCCCACGCGTCACCCTCAACCTTCATGAGATTTTGGTTGATTCTTGCTTGGCGCATCTCGTCTGTCATGCCGCGACCGCGTACCATTGGAGTGAATACCATGCCCTGGAGGTAAATACTTAGTCGTTCAATAGTTTGATAACTTTGTGCTTACCGGAGCAACGCAGTTCACGCTAATCATTCGAGATTCCTTCATTGATACTCTTCAAACCAAGTGTTAACCTTGATTACTCACCGGATCTGTTCAGGGCCGTGGTGAGCAGCCATTGCCCTTGTAAGCTGAATGATTGCTCCCTTGGAGGTGGGATACAGCACGCCTGGATTCCCTCCTTTCACTGCCAGATTCCTTCGTCAGTGAAGATCTTACATACACAATGCGAGCTCACATCCAGAAACAGACGACATGTTCACGATCGAGCCTCTGCCTACTTTGCGCATCTCCGGGATGGCAAAGCGCGACATCAGCACCATACTGGTGACATTCGTCCTAAAGTCCCGATCCCATGCAGCGAGATCCACGTCGACGACTGTTCCGTGGGGTCCGCCGACGCCGACTGCAAGGGAATGAATGAAGAACGCACGCCTGAAGTATAACGTAGACTCACCAATATTGACCAAGATATGGACCGCTCCGAAAAGCTCCACTGTCTTCTCCACAGCCTTCTTGCAAGATTCCTCGCTGGTAACATCGCATTGAATCACTTCGGAAACTCCACCCTCAGCAGCGATCATATTCTGCGTTTCCTTCGCCCATTCCTCGTTGAAGTCTAAGAGCGCGACTTTCGCCCTTGTCGGGCGAGTATGATCGCTGCAGCGCGTCCATTCCCGATTTCTCCTGACATGCGGATCCAGCGCCAGTTACGATCGCGACCTGTGGCGTATATGAGGTAGACATCCTGGCACATCACTTGTACTTACATCCCCGTTCAACTGAAATGCGATCGGGGGCCTGTTCGCTATCTGTTCTGAGCTCATGGTCGTTCTCAGGAAGATTGCTAGTACGGTGTGTCCCGTGTGAGACCAAAGTCATGTGAAGCCTTTTAACATATTCAGGGCTAACGACTAGTAGGACTCTGCTAGTAGAGTCCCCTGACACCGACAGCTCAGCTCTCAGAGCGCCTAGAGGATAAGGACAAGGCAGGCAAAGAATCACTGAACATCGCGAGGCGTAGATCATGTTCTCACGTTGATTGAGCATAACGTTCTCTCTCGCAGGTAGATACTATGTACACTATCGTCTTTACTTCAATTTCATAACGCCTTCACAGCACATATCGGAAATCCTGATCATCAAGTTAATGCGCGTGATAGGTCGCGTTGAAATTCGAGTCACCTTGTTCTCCCACTCCGTCTTGTCTTGCATACCGGCCTCCATGGACTTGGCCATGTCCGGAGCACCATATTTCTGGTTACGGCGCTTGTTGGAAATGAACATACTATCTCAAAGTTAGCCACAAAGAACGGAGTCGTCTAGTGAACGTACTAAATGAACAGTGTGATCTGGCAAATGAGCTTGACAGAGTATCCAGCGAGTAAGCCGGCTGTAGCGGAAGGCTAGATAGAGAAAGGACACGGTGAAACGACCGACGGTGAGACTAAACGAGTACGTACGTATCGCGGAGCTTCAGATTGTTTCCTGTCGACCCTGTTCAGCCCAGTGTAGAGGTCGCATAACGTGTAGGACTCACACAACGAATGGACCTGCGACATTTCCGAAACAGTACGCCGTACTTGGAGATGATGAATAACATGAAAGTCATTAAGGATGCAGTTTCCTTACAAGATCACTGCCGAAGCAATAGTCTATACAATGTAAGTAGACCGCTTGAGAATGGTTGTGCTTGAACTCACTCGATGAGTGTACCCGCCCATATTCGAGGAGACCATGACTAAGCCTACAGACTGAACAAAACAATCAATATGGAGATGCTGAACAAGGACTTGTCGGACTTACGAATCCCACCGACTGACAGTTCACCAGCCAGAAGCACACCAAACGTTGCCAGACCAGATGGCTGGGAAGGTATGCCATACACGCCGCAGAGACGACGCAGATTGTGTTGGCTAATGTTGCAGCCATAAGTCGAGCTAGGCAAACATCAGCTCATACTCGTCGATCGCAAGTCCAGAATGAAGCTTACAGTTCTTGACGTTGAGTGTAATAATACCTCCGACCACAAGGGCTACTATCTGTATGATATCACCAACGCTCTTCAGCACTGTCGTCTTCGTTGCTAAGACAGCCCGAGTTAGGAAGTAATGGCCAGCGATGCGGAGCGTGGCGTACTTGAGAAGCCCATATCCTTACTGCACTAGCGTCAGTGAATTGAACATCTCCAAGTGACACAACGCACATGATCACAGACGAGAAGTTACTCAGGACACCATTGGGTATCGCGGCAGCGAAAACCGAAATGAAGAGAATAATGATCTTCGGGTCCGTGGCGGCCACGAGAATTTGCTCCTTCTTGAATTTACGGTTCTTGATTCCAATCTGGTTCCCAGCCACCCGACGGACCGCGAGAATGCGGTACTCCGGATTTAGGAATCGTGCAGAGGCCTGGTTATCAGTTAGGCACGAGCGACAGTCTGAGAGCACGAAGCAACGTACAGGTGAGTCTGGGAGCGCAAAGAAAACAACAACAGACCACGCCATTGTTACGGAGCCGAGAATGTAGAAACTGAATACGGACATCCGGCGGTCAGCGATCCTGAATGGTCCCAGAAGTCGTCCCTCACATGTATTTCCACTTTGCAGGCCCAGGATAGTTGTCACTGATGTTAGAGATTCCAGCTATCACGATAGGTCAAACAATGCGGGTCTCCAGATTCCGAGACATTAACGCACTCGACATACTGGTGATCACAATGAGTAAAATACTATGCAAGTGGAAACTAAAACGTACTAGCTCCCGATAAGCCCGCCCCAACCTAATTGTGAAGGTGAGTAAATGCCGGTGCCTTGCTAAAACAACACCGACCGAGGCCCGAATACCCTGCATATTGTCAGGAGCTAGACAGATCTAATAAGTGAAGTGCTTACAGAGGAATTGTCGAAGAGGAAGCTCTTGCTGCTCGAGAATGAGATATACTGCGTTATGCATAATAATACGGTCATACCCTCGTGTACCACCAACCGCTGCAAGCCGCTACGCGTTCAGTTTCTATTCAACAGTTGAATTCATGATAGAACATACGTCATGATCGTCAGACAAGGCGAGACGAAGGCTTCGAACATGCCCAAGAAGAACCGATTCACCATGGCCGTTTGGAAATTCTTGCACCATACCACTGCAGGAGTGGTGAGTAAACAGTTTTTCGAAACGGAAGTAGTATCGTTACTGGTCAAGACGGTGAATCCCCATATGAAGACCGCAGCGGCCAACACTTTCTGCGCCGGATACTTGCCAATCAAAATCTGGGCGGGATATCTAAACGTTGAGATTCAGTAGAGTCGTCAAATAACGTCAATGGCACCGTACTGAGCTAGCGCGTATCCGAAATAGACCCTGGGAGAATATCAGAGAAAATAGACGTCGAGTATGTAGACGATATACATAGCACCAAGCCAGCTGATTGAGACATCAGAATCGAACGCAGAACAAAAGAAAAACGATGCTCACTTAAATTGATTACCTACGAGACCTAGTTCTTTCTGAAAACCGAATAGGTTCGCGTAGTTGAGCGCGGTTTTCTATGGAGCGGCCTCAGTTAGTCACTGTACCATACCACACGGCGAATAGAACGTACATCCAAGAACTGAAGAGTCTGCGTGATCAAGAAAATTGGTAGGATAACCAGGTCGATTCGCCATCGGATGGTGCGGTTCTGAGCGGGGGTGATCTCTTCATGATTCAGACCCTCCTTGTAGGCCGCGTAGCCGACGTTGTTGCTCTCGTCCACCTCCTCGATAGGTTCCGGGATGTCAAGATGACGCGCCTCGCCCTTCTCCTTGTCAATGTCCGTCGAGTACGAAGTTCCTGTTGCGACGGAAGACGAGCGTTCCAATGGTGCAGACATGGCTAGGATCCGAAACGCGACCAGGGAATTGTGTTCGGTGCTGGTCTTTATGACAAAAACGCGTCCCAGGAACGGCGGAGAGTCTAGCGGAGAGCACAAGTCATACGACCCAGCGTATCACACTCCAATATGTAATTGTTGAATATTTTCGGTCCCATGAGCGCCCCATGGGATCCTGGCTTCCTTGGCGGTGACTTGATGGCGTCTAAAGTTGGGACCTAGTGGGAGCTGTAGAATGTGGCCCTGGAATGAAAATGTTAGGTTCCTTATCGCAAACGAGAGTCCAACACGAACCGGACCGAACTGTCTGAGAGGTAGATAAGGGAGAAGACTAAGTAACGAGCCAAAGAGCAAGAGCCTCATGTCAACCGATCCTGTACTCGCCAGTCCTCCGGCTGATTGCTGCCTGGATTGTTTTCCTCATGAAGGCACACCGAAAGGAACCTGGGAAAACATAGCGGGCGTACAAACGTACGTCTCTGTTCCACCGGGCGGGACCAGTACAAAAGTCATCATGTACTTTCCGGACGTCTGGGGCATCGACATCTTCGTCAATGGACAACTCCTGGTTGACTACTTTGCCCAAAAAGGTGAGTGATCGGCCCGCCTCCAGGAACTTAGTCCAATACGAGTTGGCAGGTTTTACCGTTTTGGCGCTGGACTACTTCAGAGGCGTTTGTTATTCTCTAGTTTCTCGTAAGTATGGCAATCTCATGCACATGCCCCCACAGGACTCCGTCCAGAGACACCGGAAAGACCGCCACGATCGCACAACGAATCCAAACTTTGACTATGATGCGTGGAAGAAGAAACATATGGCTTTCGCGGACGAACACGTACCCAAATGGATTGGGGAGGTTGTGAAAAGATATGGTTAGTCTTTCAGCATTGCTCTTGGCTCTGTATCGCTAACACGCGTGCATAGGCGACGCCAAATATGCAGCCGTCGGCTACTGCTTTGGTGCGCCATACGTGATGAACGCGCTGGAGAAAGGCTCGATATTCTGTACGCTCCTGACTTTAGACTTGGGTCCAGCTCCAACTCTGATGCAACGTACAGGTGCTGGCGCCTTTGCTCACCCCGCATTCCTCTCCGAAAGTCATTTCTTCAAGTGTGCGAGTCAGTAGGTCGGCGTATTTTGAGTACAAGATCTGATCTTCATCTCAGAACCCCTCCTGCTATCGTGTGCTGAGACGGACCACACATTTCCAGCGGCGTCGCGTCACAGAGCAGAAGAAATCCTCCAGGAAGTGAAAGCTACCTATCAGGTCCAGCTATTCAGTCGCGTCGAACATGGCTTCGCCCTGCGTGGCGACATGTCGAATCCATATCAGCGTTCGTTTTCAGGTGCTACCCAATGGCGGGACTGACTTTTGTTACAGGATGGGTCAAGGAAGAAAGCGCGGATGCTATCATCAGATGGTTCAACTTCTACATGTCTTCGTAGCAGACACTAACAAATCACTAAACTTCCGGATGCAAATGATTGGTATGACTATGAGTGGGAGATAGAGAGCAGGATTATTGGAGACGATCTGAACTGGAGAATTCGTCCAAAAACTTCTCCTGGGCGGCGAGAACCACCTGCACATGAGCGATGGACAATGGCAAACCACTGGAATGAGAATCAAATTGGTCTCTATTAGCCTCATGAGCGATATTGACACTTACTTTGACAGCGCTAAAGCTTGGGCTGTCCGAACCTGAGACGGGCACCACTGGTAAACAGGCAATGCAAGTAAGGTAATGCCATTACTCACTATGTTCTTGATGGTACGGCCTGACTCGAGCTTTAGCGTCAACATCTCGCACAGAGGAAGAAAGGAACTTACCATTGAACTTCTTCTGCGCCAACTTTTCGACATCCGCTCACTCAAAACTCTTCTGGCCCCTGATAGCCGTTTGCGTAGAGTCGGTGTCGATCACATTTGATCCCGCTAGCTCGAAGAACTTGCGCCAAACGGTGTACCGACTTCGAAGAAGTACTTCAATTTGGACCTGCGGTGAGATATGGTCTGGTGTCGGCAGTAACAAGAGCGCACAGCTCGAACTCGATGTGCCCGTAAGACGTGACCAATGCCAACTTGTCCGTACTGAGACGATGTTGGAAAAAGTACCGTGACGCTTGAAGAACGTACTTACATGGGCTGAAATTCTTGAGTTACATAGCCAACTACGACTTGGACGTGGTCCACGACGTCCTTTAAGCAGGTTACTACTTCGCCGTGGGTAGCTAAGGCCCATGAATCACATGAAGGTAACAGCTGGAGGCATACACGGTCTGAAGTCGGCAAAACGAATCGCTTTAATGAACGCCAACGTCTTGTCGGCATTTTGATTTTCGGAATCAAAAGCGTCTAGCCGCGCCTTCGCCTCTGCCAACTTCTTTTGCAAAAGCTTCAGGTGAGGGTACAGATCAATCAGAGAACACTCAGGAGCCTCGTCAAAGAAATCGTTGCCGATAGTCTTCCTGAAAAATCAATCAGCCATGGGACGGTATCACAGGAAGCCTTCAACCTCAGGCCTCAGGAACGACAGAAGAGTCTGTGAAGGAGTAGTATCGTCAGTCACTTGTACTACATTCAGTCTTCGCCACACTGCACCTCCCGCTTTCCGATATCGCACATCGAGATAGAAATAGTTGTCGCGTTCGACTGGTCGATATGTTTCTTCCTTCGATGGATCGTACGGGATCCAGGACCACTCCTTGCTGTCGTAAATCTTGATGAAGTTCCCCATCTGCAGCTTGGTCTTCTCCGTGTCTGGATGATCCTCTTCTTCCTCAGAGTCAGAGTCTTCGGTCTTCGTGTCGTCTTCGATCTTGGTGTCGTCGGGTGTCGCGTTCTTGGGCTCTGGTTCCTTGCTGATCGTTTTTGATTCGTCTTGATCAACGCCTGTTGAATTGGGGACAGTGTCGACTGTTGCCACTGCGTTCTTTGTAGAAGTCATGTGGGTCTCTGCGGCATCGTTCGTCGGCGTCTCGTTGTTGAGAGAGGTTATGTCTGCCATAAGTGGAAAGAAAGAGAATTGACGCCAGTGAATTTGCGTCCGCTTATTTTGAAAAACTGGTAGACGCGTTGTAAGCGCGCGTCTATTCAATTGGATCAGATCATGATAATGCGAGGCATGCACGAAGAGTGCTGTTGGATGTTACATTAGACAGGGCTGGTCCTGCCGGCTCCGATTATACAAGGGTATTAATTTATGACTTCTCTAGCTTCGGAATGGCCTGTCGAAAGGAAGGTGAGTACAACAACGCCTGGTTCGCATGTGTTCACACACACACCATCATTCCATCCTCAAGGATGACTACGGCGCCTCTTCTGGAATCCCCGAGGTATTATGTGTGGAGTAGGCGTGTCATACGGCGATGCAGGAATTGGCGGGACTGCAGTGGCGCTTGTATCGGAGGCGCGCGACAATGTGAATATGTGAAGTAGTACGACGCAGATCATCCATACTCGGATGTGACTTGTGAAAGGTGCCATCGTTGGTAGGAATAGTTGAAGTAGTACTGGGCTATAAGAGGATGCGTTAGCCGCCGGTCCCTTGCAGTGGCCACCAGTTGAAAGGGGACGTACCTTTAACGCGCGAGAATGGTCCGTTTAGGAGAGCCTTTCATGAATTCTGGAGGCTTTATATTATGTGACTGCGTACGCACGCGATAACCGCATTCTGGGTTCGTAAAAATAATCCGTGAAAGGGCTTAGGGCGGAGTGTTCAAAGGCCCACAAAGGACACGATGACCGCGCATGTCAAGGAACGTGGTCACAATTTTTAATAAATCACACGGTTGGGTGACACTGAGCCTACACCTCGAATACAAAAACACTAATTATACACGTTTGATTTGTCTACTTTAGTTGTTAGGTTCCACTAACGCTCTGTACATAACTAGTCCGTCCGTAGTGCCGAACTTGGCGGGCGTTTCGGCGCCAATGAAAAAGACATCCCCTTCGTTGATCTCCAACGAATCTCCGGACCAAGACACACGACCTCCGCCCTCGGTTACAACAACAAGACTCGGTCCACTGACGGCACGGTGTTCTTCTTCTCCTTGGTTCATTTTCACCTGTACAACAGAGAATTCGGGAATGGGAGGATCATAGAGCATGCTCGCGGGAGAAGCAAACACGGTGGGCTGTACACCATGCCTGGACGCGTCAGCAGATACGTATGTCAAGCCTCCGATTAGGTTGGGAATATCACGAAGCTTTGGCGTAAGACCTGCGCGAATAACGTTGTCCGAGTTTGCCATGCATTCGATGATATCTGCCAAATCGCGCGTTAGGTCGGAACATCAGGAACATAAAAGTACCAACCCCCGGAAACGTATGCATGGGGTTCTCCGGCTCCCAGGAATATGGCCTCTCCAGGCTCCATCTTCACATAGTTGAGAATAAAGGCACAGAACACTCCAATGTCACCAGGAAACTGCGAGTTGAGGCGAAGGACGAGGGACTCGAGCTCTCCTTGTCCTGCTCTCAAGTACCTGGCTACAAGAAGACCCAGTTGCGTCTTGACGGCATCCTCTTCAGCCGTCATCAGCGCAGCGAAAAGATCTTTGAGAGCCGCTTTTTCTGCTGGGCCGGTGGGAGTTGTCGAATCGGCGATGGCGCAAAAGGTATCAAGAATGGACTGGGGTATGAGAGCGGAAAGCTCGGAGTTGTGGTAATGTTGTGGGCAATGTTGGGCAAGGGAAGGAAGCCACATAACGCGCGGAATGGAGTAAGAGCAAGGGCGAGTTCGGGCTTATGATTGTCATCTTTGAAGCGTCTTAGTAGTGTACTGATTGACAATAGATTGCTTACCTTTGTAAATCTTGGGTAGCTCGGCGTGTAGTTTCTCCGCCGTCGCCTTGTCCGGATGGGTCTGTATACTCAGAGCCTTCTCGATGGACAGGACTTTGAACAGAAAGGGTAGATTTCCGTCTACAGCACCAGGAAAGCGTTTGATGATGTTTTCACCGAGCAACGAGGGATGATCCTTGAGATACGAAGCTAACGACGCGTCGATGGCAATTTGGACGGCGACGTGGGGTGGGTACCCATCCAGAGCTGTAATAAACCTTGCCATCTTGCAGGCAAAGAGTAGAAAGCCCGATGTACTCACTTCAGCGTACGGCTTGTCATTCTGGAGCTGAAAACCTGGGTAGCTGGCAGCCGCGGCTAGATGGGCAACGGCTGAGCTGGATCCCAGCTTTCCCCAGTCATACTGCTGGGTGGTGGGAACAATCTTGAAAATTGGCGCGACCATCGTTCGGTCTGATAGTGGTATATACAAGGGCAAAGAGAGAAACGACTGCGACGACGAGGACGAAAGAAAGACGCACTTGCCCGATTCGGCCACTGCTCTCTACTCTCATGACGAAACACAGCAAAAACAATACCGCCTCCTCCATATTCTCGTATGCAGAGTACAAAAAGCTTGACTATGGCACGAAAAAGGTAAAAACTCTGCCTCAACCTCAAGGGAACCCAAGTAACAAATACGCAGCAACGACTAGGAAATGAATCCATGCGTCGCTTCGATTCATGCGCCCTCTGTCTCGCTAGTGCCAGAGAGCCTCTAGCGTGTAACGAAGGCCATTTATTTTGCAAGGAATGCGCATATACGGACCTTTGTGAGTGTTTTACTAGGGAGACACGCTCTTTAAATGAACCATTGTTAGTGACGCAGAAAAAGGACATTAAACAACAGAAAGCCAAGCTTGAGAAGATGAAGCGTGAAGCAGAGGAAGAAAAGGAACGCGCCAAACAGGCTGCTCGTGAACGTGTCTTGCTCGAGTTCGAGCGGGGTCAGCTTGGACTTGCCGCGACGGCGACTACCGGCACGACATCTGCGGGAGAGTCTAACGGTAAATGTCATGCTGCGAGTTGTTCTTGCATTCCTAACATCAGCAGGTAGAGGCCTAAAGCGAAAATTCTCCTTCGACTCCTCCAAAGTGGAAAGCCTTGCACAGGAAGCAGAAGAGGACGCCCTTCGTCAGATTGAACGCGAACAAGCTGAGGCTCTCCGGAATAAGCTTCCAGACTTTTGGCTTCCTTCGTTAACCCCCACGTACTCGTCTTCAGGCCCACCCAGGGCTATAACAGACGTCAAGCTTCAGACTACATGTCGAGGTGGAAACCCTGCCCATCCTATAGCGTGCGTATTTCCTTTGCATCGCGTATTATCTGTACTGACAGCCTCCAGAATGAAGAATCTGACGCCAGTCAAGTTCATCTACTACTCCAAGACTTCTTCGTCGGGTTCTGCAACTGCTGGGAAGGATGAGGAATCCAAACCCATGTGTCCATCATGCAAGAAAATTCTGTCCAACAGCGTGCTCATGTTCTGTCAGTGACCTACTCTCCTTGGAGCTCCCCGCTTACCCCCTTTGCAGTAATGAAGCCTTGTGCTCATGTCGTCTGCAAAACATGCACCGAATCTCTGGTGCGGCCCTCGAAGCAGTGCATCGTGTGCGACTCCAAGTTATCGGAGAACGATGTTATCGAGTTGAAACGAGAAGGTCAGTCTCGGGTTTTCGCATGAGTGCCTCCATTTAACGGAGGTATCAGGTACTGGCTTTGCTGGTGGTGGAATGGCAGAATCTTCACGGACAGGGATCGCTTTCCAAGGATAACTTATTCTCTAAGAGCTATATGTAATTAGAGCTGAAGGATAGACGAACAGACCTTCTATTCGTTGATTTGAAGCGGGTGTCTCTCGTGTCGCCTCGATCTACACTGGTCTGCAAACGCCCATAGACCATTGCTTATGTACCCATAAGTATTTGCTATATTGTTCTACCTAGCGTGAGGCATGTTCCAGTATATCGCAAACCATAATCTAGGGGTTACGAATTCTTTCCTCCCAACCACCATCTCTTATTCTAACGCTGGCTTCCGGGCTTGAATCGCGCCCTTCAGCGATGCACTGTGGAACATCGTCCTCCCAGCGAAAGCGATACCGGTCATTTGTGGCAGAGACGCGTCTAGTTCGCGATGCCTTGCACCACAATCACCTACTATACGTTTAAGTAAAGTATGCGATGGGGCCTTGCATCTGAGACTAGTGCGCATTCAGCTTACTGGCATACGGAAATGAACTCCGTCAATGAGGGGTCTCCTTGGACTTTGAGCCAGCTAAACTCTCTCGTCCTCGCTTCCTGAAACGATGTGCGGAGCAATTGGTGGCGTCGGTTCCACCAGTAAAATCCTCCTCCACTAGTCCAGGGCCCTACGTTAAGTAGCGTATAGGGGAGCACTATCCTCTTCATCGCCGTCTCGCACAAATGCGAGCGGCATCTGGACTTCATGGACGCACTTCATCTGGAGAGACTACACTCTTATGCCCTACCTTCCAGGATGCATGGTAATCAAGTACACGATCCTAGGCACCGCAATCGGGACTACTTTCAGAGTTCTAACTTCTAGTGCCCAGCGTGTTCTTTCTTCGTTGACTTTGAACCGTCCTTCACGGTACCTAAATGCCACCTTCGGGGCGAAATTTTGAAGCAAAATCTGTGGCGGTTGTTCGGAAAGAATCTGGCAAGGACTCTTCCAAGAACTTGGGATTTACGTGAGGGAATCTTCTTTGTTGACCGCAGAGAGGAGTCGAACGTTCTGATTGTTTCAACAGGTTCACCAGCCTACTCAAACTAGATTCAAGCAAGAACTTTATAGACTACTCGTACTACCGGAACTCCCCCATTATCGACGCTGCGTTCGTTTCGAGTACGATGCGACTCGTTGCAGACTTCGTCCACGGGAAACTGAAGGAGCAAGTCCTCGCCCCCTCCGGAATATCTCGCTCCGTGATTCTCATCGTCGAGGCGACCGTTCAATTACGCTCATGAACTATAGAGTTCATGCATCCACAGGCGCTAGGTTCATGGAAAGCACACGAAGAGTCAAGCTTGTCTACTGCTTCCGAACCTGAACCACATCCGCAACCGACGTCTGCAAACGCCGACAGGTGAACACTTCGGTTCCGGTCTGGCGACGAGGAGACCATATGCCAATGAGCGCCGCGCACGCGATGTGCAGATCTGCCTCTGGACCATCGTACTTTATTCTGTGACTGCCCTTCAAATCGGCGTCGCGCTGAGACGCATTGATAGATACGCGGAGTCCGAGCACACTAGTGGGCTGCATGATTCCAGTGTGTCTCACCGAGCCCACGAATATCTCACAATCTGGGGGTCAGCGAGCTGTATAAGGCGATTTCGGTCCCTGGGTGGGTGTGTAGGAGGATGCTCTGTACCGACAGTGGCGGAATCTTACTATGGCCTACAGCGACCGAGCTGGTTACGCTGTGGTATTTTGGCGACTATGCAGCTATCCGGCGGAGTTCGCAAAGTCCCTTATAATCGGGTGCCAATTGCCGTGTGCATCCCCCTCCGTAATAGAAGTTGCCACCGACCCATCATCAATCGAGATCACAAGACTTTCTGGCGCTTCGCATTTTCCATATAATGCGGCTCGTTTTGTCTCATGTCATTCCTCCGCATCGCCATGATTGGTACCACCAGCATTGTCACCGTTATCGATGGTCTTGCCGCCGTTCTTGCCATATTTGTGCTTCATCGCATAGTCAGTCGGAAACCGTCATCAGTGTCGTATGCGCCTGGTCCAGAAGGATTGCCGCTAATAGGCAATCTGCTTGATATGCCTATGGAGAAGGAATGGCTAACATTTACGAAATGGAGTGAACTCTACGGTGCGTCTCTTTTGTGGCCGAGTGCTTCGTGGTGTAATTTAGCTACAGGCAATATTGTTTCGTTGAATATTTTGGGTCAACGCATTCTTGTTATCAATTCTGCCCGGGTGGCTGTCGATTTGCTCGAAAAGAGAGGCAGCATTTATTCAGACCGACCTACGTCGCCTATGGGTGGCGAACTGGTAGGATGGAAGAACACGCTAGTACTCCTGAAATATGGTCCCCGCTTCCGTGCGGGCCGTCGAATGGCTCATCAACTTTTTGGTAACCACGCCACAATGAAGAAATTCCACCCCGTTGAAGAGCTGGAGACACGACGATTTCTAAAGCGTTTGCTGGTGAAGCCGACGGAATTGGATGCTCACATTCGAAAGTACGTATGCGTTTCCCTTTGCCTTCGTCCTCGGACATAGTTCTAACTGTGGCTTTCCAGGACAGCAGGCGCCATCATCCTGCGCATATCGCACGGGTATGAAATTCAAGAAGAAAACGATGCATTCGTAGCCTTGGCTGAACAAGCCACCAATCAATTTTCGGTGTCCACCGCCCCAGGAGGTTTTTGGGTTAATCATATTCCACCCTGTGAGTTAGCTCGTGGATCAGCTTTGAGTGCAGAATTTTTAGATTTTCTCCAGTGCGCCATATCCCCAAGTGGGTCCCGGGAGCTGGATTCCAGCGAACGGCGAGGGAATGGGCGAAAACCCTCGTAAGTATGGTTGATATGCCTCACGATTTCGTAAAGCAACAGATGGTAATTGCAGCCGTTGTTGTATTGGAACTTTGACTGACTGATGTTATTCAAAGGCTGCTGGGAAGGCGCCTTTATCGTTCACATCTAGTCAGCTTGAGGGTAGACATCTAAGCGCTGAGGAGGATTTTAATGTCAAATGGCTTGCAGCTTCCCTCTATTCTGGTGGTGCTGACACTGTAGGTTTCTTGCTTCCTCTTGTTCTTTGCGCTGACTGAGCTTGGCGGGAAGACGGTAGCGGCAATTTACGGCTTCTTCAAGGCAATGATCATGTTCCCGGAGGTACAAACGAAGGCGCAGGCTGAAATCGATGATGTTGTTGGGGGTGATAGGCTGCCGACATTCGAGGATCGTGACCGACTCCCGTATTTGCATGCGCTGGCCCTTGAAGTCATGCGGTGGCACGCCGTTGCTCCAGTCGGTATGTCGTATTCTCTGGATGCTTTCTCTCTCTTCTCGTTGTATTGATGTTCCGAAAGGCGTGGCACATCGGCTGATGGAGGACGATATCTATGAGAACTGTTTCATTCCAAAAGGAACACTTGTCTTACCCAACGTCTGGTATGTCGTTTGAAGGCGACTATGTGAATGTCCGTTGATTCTCGTGCAGGAAAATGCTCCATGATGCTTCAGTATATAAAGATCCATTTGAATTTCGCCCGGAACGATTTATGGGAGCCAATCCTGAACCGGATCCACGTAACGTAGCTTTTGGATTTGGAAGAAGGTCAGTGACACGGCTGACCTGAAGATTGCAACTCACACTCCGTCCGTCCGCAGGATTTGTCCTGGTACGGGTGAAACCTGGGCTTGAAACCGCCCGCCCATCAGCTGATTGGCGCTCTAGGTCGAGTTCTAGCGGACGCCTCGATTTTCATCTCTTGCAGCATGACCTTGGCGGTATTCCAGCTCAAGAAGTGTTCCGAGAACGGTGTCACTTTTGAACCAGATATGGAGCAGAGTACAGGCACAATCAGGTATGTTTTTTTTTTTTACTGAAAGAGGGTCTTCTCACCGCATTTCAGCCATCCATCAGCGTTCAAGTGTGTGATAACGCCCAGGTCGGAGAAGGCGGTGGAATTGATTAAACAAAATGACTGAATGTAAGCGGTGGGTTACCGTGACATGCAGGGATATCTCCCGCTACGGAGTGGTGTAACGAGCTAAGGATGGAGTTACAGTAACGAAAGACGAATGAAGAAAGGGTAATTTCATGATTTATTTGTCGATTATCTACCGTAGGTTCCTCTTAATTCCACTTGCATTTCCCAGTGGCTTGATCTTCTTTGTCTTCTTCGGTCTCGCCAACTTCACGGACTCAGAGAACGCGAATGATCATCTGCTGTCAAGTTGTGCTCCTTCATGTCTTTTCGAGATCTAAGATTGTCATGGCAAGTTCCGACCGGAATAAATAGCTATCGTCCTGAATATGTAGAAAATAGCTGACTATGTGGGTTGCAGCCAATCACATAGCTGTCCAAGTTCGAGCTTGTCAAATCGCTGCCGACAAGTTACATAAATCTCGTGAGACAGCCGCCGAAGACCGTTCTCAATCTTGCACCACCAACCACCCCGTCGTCGTCGTCCACGTTTTACGCGTTCATTCGGCCGCCGCAGCCGCCTCGCCCACCCGCCATGCGCTTTCGCACGCTCGAAATTCGATGGCACGACTCAAAGCCCATCTCGACCTGCGACTTCCAGCCGGCCACTTTCAAAAAGGCGCGTCCGCAGACGAGCGGGAACGACGGGAGCAGCATGGAGGCCGCGGAGAAGTGGGCGGAGCAGAAGTATCGCCTGGCGACTGGCGGGGAGGACAATCACGTTCGGGTGCGTCGCTCCGTGGCGTGTCCTGCCTTTGACCGGTCTCATTCTCTCCAGATATGGATGGTGTACCCTAATATACGCCCGGTGGGTCCGCTCTCAGCGTCCGCGGCGGCGCCGCCTAGAGCGCCACGCGTAGAGTACCTCGCCACTCTCAGCAGGCACTCGGCCGCGGTCAATGTTGTGAGATGGAGTCCCAATGGTGCGTAGCCTCGACTTTTGGGGCTTTTTTCTCGTCTAATTTGTTAGGTGAACTTGTCGCGTCCGCCGGAGACGGTGTGTGTTCAACTTTGTGTGTCCTCTGTAAACCCATCTGACACGTCCTTAGACGGCATGATTATTATTTGGTCGCCCTCTACCACTCCACAAACGTCAACATATGGCAGCGACTTGAGCCCAGAGGAATTACAGAATGAAAAGGAGTACTGGAGAGTGCGGTGTATGTTCAGGTCAGTGTGTTTCTTCGCCCACTCTTACCTAACCAATGCTCTCTAGGTGTACGACAATGCAGGTTTACGATCTTGCATGGAGTCCTACGGGTGAGTATATTATCGCCGGCAGCACGGATAATGCTGCACGCGTATTCCAGTCCACGGACGGTAAGCACGCTCTTGTTCAATGAATAGTGTGGCTGAAATTCCGCAGGCAAATGTGTTCATGAAATCGCGGAACACAACCATTACGTTCAAGGTGTCTCATGGGACCCTCTGAACGAATATATTGCGACCCAGTCATCCGACAAATCTATGCACGTATATCGAATCAGCACGAACCGAAATATGTTCGAGGTTCATGCCGTTGGCCGCAATAGGGAGATGAGTGTCAGCAGCGGTGGAAAGCGCCATCGTAGGACACCAAGTGTTGTCAGTGAAGATGGACGAGGGAGGCAAAACACGCGACCGCACTTCCTCCGCCGAGAAAGCACCGCTACTGCCACCAGTGATGTGGAATCTGCACTTGACGACAAGGAAGGCCCAGCGCTCTGGTCGACGACAGCCACGCCTGTAATTTCGGCCAAGGAAGCAGCGCCGCTTACTCCTGCTACCTCAGTAAGCTCAACTCCGTCCATGTTTCCTCCGCCGGGGCCATCAGAGAAGAGCATACCGCAGCCATCTTCGCGGAGATCTTCTTTCAGTGGCTCAAATGCTCCTTCTTCCCCCGCGCCCTCGAACTTTAGTCGATTCAGGTCCCCTAGTCCCATGCCCGCCCTACCAGCCATCAGGACCGCAGCCTGGCTGCATGCTGGTGGAGATGGTCACGTTGGATTGTATGGCGACGAGAGCTACACCAACTTTTTCCGCAGACTGACTTTCAGCCCCGACGGAGGATTACTTCTCACACCTGCTGGTCAGTTCGAGGATCCAGAGGTCGTTGTCAAAGAAGATGATGGTGCACGGCGAGGAAGGAAGATGCGACCGACCATTACAACGGAAGGGTTGAATGAGGCCGACAGCAAGAACAGTAGCTCTTGCGTGTACATTTACACACGCGCCAACTTCGCACGGCCCCCTGTGGCGCAACTTCCTGGCCACAAGAAGGCAAGCGTGGGTGTACGCTTTAACCCGATCCTGTTCGAGTTACGGGCTGCTGTTGGGGACGTCGACGGGACACCTCCGACTGCTACCCTGGAGAAAGGTCCCAACGAGGGTGGCATGGAGTTGGACATCGTCGACCAAGTCAAGCAGAGGTCGACCTCTGAAACCCCCGTGAAGATCGCAGCGCCTGCTCCGACTCTTCCTGGAGCATCAGGCTCCATGTACAATTACCTCCAATCTCCTGCCTTGTCGCCCATGGATGTTTCCGGACTGCCACCGATTACTCCTGCTGCGTCCAAGCCTGGAACACCAATACACGTGGTGAATAACCCAAGTACGATGGCATTGGGCGCTACTGTGCCTGCGACCGGGTCAGTATTCGCGTTGCCTTACCGGATGCTGTTCGCTGTTGTCACGATGGACACTGTGGCGATATACGATACGCAACAAGCCGGCCCGATATGTCTGTTGACCAAGCTACACTATGACGAGTTTACAGACGCCACATGGTGAGTGTAACACGTCTGTCTCGTCGGCTTTTGGTTTTCTAATAGATGCGCTTCAGGTCGCCCGATGGACAAAGCCTCATCCTCTCGTCGCGCGATGGGTACTGCACTCTGATCGTGTTCGATGAGATTCTCGCTACGTATCACACACAACAGCAATCTCTTCAGCTTCAGTCGATAGCGCACCACAACTCTGTGCCCATAGACTTCACTCCGACATCTTCACATCGGCGTAGCGCGTCGATAAGTTCGCGAGCTGGGACGCCGACGACGACGCCAGGGTTTACGAATGTGGCGTTGCCATTTGCGCCTGTTGCTGCGTCAACTTCGAAGACGGCTCCAGCTCATAATGAGCCGCTAACGCCCGCAGGCAGTGTCGATGGTGCCGATTCGTCTGCAGAGTTCGTGTTTCCACCCAAACGCGAAAGAGAGGACTCTGTCAAAGAAACTGGTGGCAGCGAGGAGCAGGAACCTCCCAAGAAGAAGCGTCGGATCGCTTTGACGCGGGTGGGCGATGTGGGCACTTGACGATTTTGTACTTTTCTTTCTTTCTTGACTTGTGCTACTTATCTGTTTGTACTTTATGCTTCGTTTGATCTTGTCCAAATGTATAATAGATACATTATTCACTTGAAGACTCGTAACAGCAGCTCCTCGCTGACGGAGCTGTGCAGCTTGAACGTGCCACCCAAGTCCAGATAGTGAGTACTTCGCCCGATCCTACCCTCGTAGTTCTCCTATACTTCTTCCACTAGCTCTCTGAGATTATTTACCTTCGGCAAATAGCCTTCTCAATTTGCGCAGTGGCTTTTTTTCATATGACTGAGGCATGCCCACAGGGATGCTTGGGGGGTCCCATGGTTCTGCAATGGCGGCTTGCTTGCATGCCTCGCCCCCATCATCGCTGTGACGCGGATGTCCGCACCCTCTTTTGGGGGTGGACGGAAATGTCGTTCCCTACTTCGTCAGGAGCAGGCCTAGGCCCGCGCCTGACGGGACCTTCCAGCCGGGAGGCAGTCGTCTAGAAGAGTTATTGTCCAGGTTTGCTTTGCGTTGATAAGAAGTATTGAAGTTGTACGCAGTGTGAGTCGCCGACTCAGTGTTTGACTTCAATATCTCTTATCGCACGCCGACGACAGACAAGCTCTTCAACACTAACTATGAATGTAGATTCTATATGATTTCAAAACCGGCGAGGATGTTGATGATAGAATGGTAGTTAGTGTCGAAGAGCTCGTCTCTCCTCGGGGTGATGAAGCGAAACTGTGTTTGTATGTCGGTGATCTCTCTATACTTATTGCAATGGAAGTAGGAAGTCTACTTGTTCCACGACTCTTGTTCGTTTGCACGAGACGCTCCTACCCCACAATTGGCGTCTGTCTCACGAGCACGACAATGTCTCCGCATGTTCGACTTGACGTTGAATGTACGTCGACACGCAGCATACGGACAGATGAAGGCTACAGGGCCAGGCCTGACGCCATTTCAGAATAGCCCAGGTATACTTTATTTCACGCACGCTCCACGCATGACAATGGTGTTTCCAAATGGCGGCATGGATTATCATGGAGCATACAGCAATGTTTTGGTGTGGTGGGTGACGACGACATAATGTAATAAAGCAGTATACACTCAGAACTGAGGATGGGTAAGTACAGTGAAGAAATACGCGATAGTTTGAGTAACCTACCCTCAGAGGTGTGAAGAACCACTTGTTCTTGCCCGACAGGTACCGATCCTCAAACAGCTTCTTGATCGTCTTCTTGGAGTCCTCCCGCTGCGATGGCTCCTTGAAGGTGTCGGCAGAGACGGTGCCCTTGATGCCTTCAAGATCGAGGTTGTACCGTGTAGGGAACAGATGCGAGTAGTTCACGACCTGGTCCATGCCCCATCAGCCCTTTTCTCTCAAGGACACGGACGACGCACCTTGATGAAGGGCTTGACTTTGCTCCTCGCCGCCAGCTTCTTCTGGCCCATGCGCCGCGTCACTTTCCGCGGGTAGCGCTCAACGCCGGCAACGATCGCGTGGGGTACGGCCGCTCCTTGGTTCCGTCGTCGAGCTGCTTGACGACGACCACCTTTTTGCCGGCCTGTCGGCCGTGGAGCACGATGGCGACCTGAGTATCAATCAATGTGTGTGCTTTGGAGGGCGTTGGCGTCGATTCTAACCTTTCCGGGCTTGTATACTATCGAGGATACGATCAGCAAGGCGCCTCGGGCGGTGACAGCGAGCTCACCTTTGACCATTTCTTGACGGTGTCGACGAGGAGACTTTCTTTACACGGTTTGTGCTTGTTGGGGACAGAGAGGGACTTCGGCGATCGCCGGGTGGCTTGCTAGTCCCAGGATTAAAGTTTGCCCGTCCAAACTGGGTATCACCGCCCGCACTGACTGGCCTTTGAAATAATTGGATATCTCGCGTCCTGATTGATTTTTTCATCCAGTATATGGGAGCTCGCCGCTCAGAACACATCTATGCAATGCGGGCGGCCAGTGTCTTCGTCTAGTGGAGATTTCTTGTTTCTGGGTGGTGCCGCCGACGTGCAAGTTTACATTTAGAGGCAGACGGGCAGCATGGTGTACATAGAATGGCGTCGTAATCTCAGCGACATCGACTATCCTCATATGTCCTGGTGTCTGTACTTGCCCGGTACTATATGCGCTAGACGGACTTAGACGGAATCCTCGGATTGGCAGCGCGTTGAAAGATAGAATGAACTCAAATTCACAGAAATGCGAACATTGCATTCATGCAAATGGAGGGAAGCGCATGGCAATAGCGACGACGGGCGTCAACGTCACCTTCCGTTTCTTCGCCACAGGCTCCGCATCCGAGTTGTCGATAATAACAACACTACTTAGTACTTATCTTCATCGTTCGGTGTTGCAGTCAACGCAGCAGGTCCAGATGCGGGTATGGAGTCCCCCGGCTCTTTCCTCTTCACACCGCGGGCGCCCGCCGCCGCTCTTTCAGCACCCAAATAACATTCTGGTAGTAGAACAATCAGCTTGAAATAAAATTATGTATTTTGTTTCACAGTCCGTGTGGTAATAAAGGTGCCCTTTTGAACCATACTACAAAACACCAGACGTAGTGGCACGCAAGCCTGTACTCGAACTCATCAAGGAGCACAGTGCTGATGTCTTTGGCGGATTCTACTGCAGCGGCACGCTCGATAGTTCCGGCGGACATCTTGCCCATCTTTGTCCAGCCTCGCATGATGCGGAATAGACCCCACAATGCGCCACGACGTTCCTCGACATCGGATGAGGCGAAGCCCGCACGTCCGACCTCAGGCCCTTCTGGAATGAGTCGTCCATTGAAGTGGGGGATGCAGCCGAGAATGCGGATCTCGCGGTCACCGGTACTTGAGGCATCCAACTCGTCAAATGGCTGGCCGTCAAGTTGCTCAAAGTTGGCAGGCTTGAATTGGTAGCAGAGTCGATCGAGGGCTACGAGCTCGTATCGGAAGTTGATCTCAAATAATTCCCAGAAGACCTCTGATATAACGCTCTGCGGCAGTGGTGGGTTGGGAACAGGTTGATTTCGCCACAAGACCGGCGCCGTCCCCATTTTAGCAAGATCGATAGAACCCTGTTGAAAGGTCAGTTATTGAAATAAGAAAAGAGTAGGAATGGTACCTCTAGCTTCCCGGCCTTCATACAGTCCATCAACTTGATTTGCACGTCAGTCCTCCGCTTCGCAACATATGAATCGGGCTTATTCTGGAACATCTCGATTCCGAGTAGATCGCGCCATGCCGTTGTGCTGAGTGGTTCAAACATGGAAGAACTGAGGCGGTAATGAAGTGCTTGAGATATGCCACGATATAAGCGTCACGCATGGTGTGAGTTGCCATGGCCGAGATAAAGCCAGGAATATCAGGCAAGGCGTAACCGCGATTGACCTTGGGATTAGACCTGGTGTTCTGGTCAAAGTCCTTGCCAATGAAATGTGAAGCTCGCATCCACTCTTGTAAAGATCGTGGCACGAGGGGAGAGTCGACATCGAGGAATTTGTCGCGGTCAGGCTGATTGGCTTGCTTGTGCTTTTGGGAAGAGCGCGAGGAATCTAGTAAGGCAATTAGACACGGCTAATAATCAACACCAATACTTACAGGGTTTGTGTCTCGAATCAGAGGACGAAGGAATGCCTCTGGAAGGCCCGCCACTTCCCGAAGTGCCTGCTTAGAAAGGGGATGTGAATCAAGTTGAGGAGTTGGCGGCGCATCCACTACTCCCCAATTGCTGCCCGGTGAGGTTCTATCATGCGCGAATCTGGCCATGGCGCGGTACCTCTCGAGATCGTAAGGTTGCCCTCGGAAAATGACTGGGTGCGGGATAGCGGCGTCCGTGTACGCGGGGATTGTGAGAGGTTCCTCGATCCAGCGGTCAACACGAACCGCATGTGCTCCATCTAGGGGACGAACAAGCCAGCAAGGTATCCCAGCCCTAACCAAATTCTCAGCATCGTCGAGTTGTTGACATAAGCCCCAACAACGCCACGGAGAGGAGAGTGCTTTGCCGTGGGAGACATAAACTGTTCTCGAGCTTCGCTGACCCACGCGATGCTAGCTTCCAGCTCCAAGCAAGTGCGCTGAGTCAAGCGCCAAAGCATGAACGTTTCATCGCGGGTCATTGGATTTTCGAGCCGCCCGGTGTAATATTTGAGTCGACCAAGCTGCGTGGCGATGACCTTGTCGTCCCTCACTCCGTTCTGAACGTCCTTCGCAAACTCCTCCGAACGCAACGTGCTAACCTTCCTTCCCAGCTCCTTGATTTCACCCTCCAGAATTTGACGCCACTCCTTCTTGACAAGACCCAGTGTATTTGATGGGTTGTGGTGATCCAGGACTTCAAATTCCTGGTCAGAGGGCATGGCTGAGAAAAGCCACCGGCCAGAGTTACTGTCGAATTGCATGGACTCTGAAGAAGCTATTAACGCGAGGTGGCCGACAGCATGGTGGAAGATTTGGGCAGTATTCAAGGGATCATCTAGGCCGAATGTAAAGTTCGAGTACATGTGAATGGTACGCGTCCCGAACGGCGGAGGAGCAATGAAATCCATATTGGGGGATGTAATAAAAAGCTTTAGATCTTCGTAGCGTTTGCCGACCTTGCCTTCAAAGCTACGGACTGTGCTGATTGAGTCAATGAACATTGGTGTAAGATACGACTTACTTGGACCACGCCCAGCCGTCGAGGACGCCATAATTTGAGTGCCGCTGGAAGGGAAAATAACCTGAAAGAGCTTAGAGCGTCGACTTGCAATTGTAGCCGGACGATGTACTAAGACTTAAAAGTCGGGCAGGCACTGCGACCTGTCCACGATCCGAGGTCCACAAAACCGGGCTACCGTCCTGCAGACAGTGATTGTGTCGATGTCAATGGCGACTTGAAGTCGCGTCCAGTGACGATAAGCCTCAGGAAAGAAGGCTCGGCGAGATGGCTTTTTGGTCAATCAATTCGATTATGTTTAGAATTATTGTCCTCAGCACTCTAACCATCGACTTGTAGTCGAGTGGCACTGTGGCAGTGGTGAAGAAGTTCAAATGTGCAATGCCGGCAGGCTGCCGATCCAACTTGGCGCTCGCGGTATGTACATAAGCAGGCCCTCTCGTACCACCGCCACCTTATTTAACTTCGCTTCCTGTCTTTGGAAATAATGGGATATCTCGCATCCCGGTCGATTCTCTACAGTATGTAGTATATGGAAGAATACACCTATCCTACGAGCCTCAGCGAATGCGGGCAGCCTGTCCTCGTCCAGTGAAGAGTTCTTGTTCCCGCGTACGAATTTTGATGATGATGAACGTGCAAGTTTACCTTCAGAGGCAGACGGGCAGCATGGCGTACACAGAATGAGGTCTTAATCTCAGAGAAGCGCCGGGGGAAAAGAGTAAGCGACGAGCGACTTACTTCCTACAACACGTTCGTCGTTGACCAATGCTCTGCGCGAAGACGACCGAATGACATCGGCAACGAGCGAGTGGCTTAGCAGTCGCCACAACAAGGTTCGGGATGGTGTCTTAATTACACTGCACCGCATGTCGCATCCACGAGACTTTGTGTCGTACAGTTCATGTCGCCGGGTCTGCTTCGATGCAGTCATTTCACGTCGCATACACTTTTATAAATATGCATTCAAGTAGTGTGGGTAAATTGCCTTACGGCGCGGTCAGGTTCCTTCGCGGTCACTCTAGTCGTAATTGAGCGTTGTCCCCCAACTTGAACGAGGCTGCCCTTCGCCGACATGAACAATAAAACCCAAAGTCTATAACCCGAAGTCCAGAAAAACAATGATGAACAGGTACTTAGATGAGTGAAAGATCAGCATATGAAAAAGTTGTCAGTACGGTACTATAGTAATAAAAGTTCGAGTTTCAACGAAAGTCAGAATGACGAAATAAATTGTCATCGAGCTGTCAATGCTCAAAGTTGGACTAGACAGCGGATGTCAGATGGAAATCAATGCTTTGGGATTGAAATGGGACGTACTCGGGATACAGCCAATAGAGATGAGACCGCCGTGGCTATTATTCTCGCAACAGACCGGGTGAGACGAACTACTCAAGTTGTTAGCGTCAATGCCCTATCAAATAAGTTCCTTTGATTCACCATCTACCCCCTCCCAATCCCAGGCCAGAAATGGGCGAACAATTGAGGCCGACAAGAGTACCAACCGCAGGCAGGGGGATACCGAGAAGACCCAAAATGATTTCAAGGACACTACTCGGATGTTTCGAGGTTGTTTCGACTGAGTTGCAGCACTGTACGGGACCCGTATTGCATTGTCCCGGAGACCCAGATGGCTTGTGACGTTTGGCGTCTAGACGGAACACCCCATAAGAAGAGGACAAGGAACGCAAGTGGGCATACGTACTTTCAGAGGGAGTGTACCTCTTCGACGGCGCGTTGGGTGGTAGACCGCGAGCGAGACGCTGGGCATTGGTCTCCACGCTGGGGGCAGCCGCTACGAAGCAGGCGAAAAAAAGGAGAAAAGCGAGCGTAAGGGTAGGAAACTTCATCGTCCTAAGTATGTGTGAACAAGAAAAGGTTTTTTGGGGAGGAGAAGGAGGGGAACGGCAGCGGATATCCTGAGGGTATGAAAGAAAAACCCGGAATGTTGGAATTTCCTTGATGAGCCCTTTTTATACGTCGCGCGTTCGAAGCTTTTTTAAGAAGCAGCATTATAGTCTAATTCGGGTGCTGTACGTTCTCGGCATTGACCGTACTTTGGGCGTTGCTCGGGCGAAAAGGCGCGTTATATGGGCTTCTAGTACCTAGTGGCGAAGAAAGGTGGTGTCATAGCACTCGACAGCCGCCACAATACCTGGAAATGCTCTCAGCATTGCGGCGATATGGGAAAAAAGAGGTAAAGGGAAGTAAAAAACTGTGTTATGAAACAACAGTCCAGATCTTTTCTTTCGACGTGATTCGTTCCGCAACTCACGGTCGAAGACGAAGGTTCTTGGACGCGTCCCCATCGCGTCCCTGGCGTATGACATTGAGTATCGTTAAGATAACCCGTTGCCGGGAGAGGTTTAAACTTGATCATCGAGTTTTGGGGGCTCACCGCAGTGCCAAGCATTGATAAACCACCTTCTATTGAAGGTGATTGAACAGGGTCCCACTATTTTCAGATGTTGAGATGATTGTCAATGTCGTACGGTGTTCGTGTCCCCCAAGATGAGAGCGAATTGTCCGCTCAGTCAACAATATTGTGCGATGCTGTCGCAAGGATGCCGTTCAGTGAATGTACACCAGAGCCGAGCTGAGATTAAGGCGCGGAAGAGCCACAAGACTTTACCAACTTCGTTGTGTGCGAAGAAAGCCCTGAAAGAAGCCCAGATGGAGTCCAGATGTTCCTTTGATGGAATACAGTCGAACAGAGTCCATAATACAATTGAGCGGAGACGGAAACAGTTGAGTTAATTCATCAAGGACAAGGACAGCTAGCACGTTCCAACTTCCCACGCACGAACAGTTTCCGTCCGTTTTCGGGCATTGGCTTGTGATACAAACATGCGCAACACGAAATCACAGCCACCGCCCCACCTTCGTCTTTGACTGCCATCATCTCCTTGAACTGCCTGGTATCCACTGTTCAAATGGCGCGTTATACAGCTCCTCCCACATCCTTGACTCATAATATGACTTCATGCAGGCGTCTCTTCAATTTTGCTCGGAATGCAACAACCTTCTCTACCCAAAGGCTGACCAACAGCGTCGCGTTATGGTCTACGCCTGCCGGATATGTTCATATGACGAAATTGGCGACAATGCGTGTGTGTACAGGAATGACTTACTCACAGTAACAAAGTGAGTGCTTTGCTCTACTCTTCGTGTGTTTTTAAACGCGTCTGCAGAGAACAAGTAGGAGTCACAACCGATCTCGGAACAGATCCTACATTGGTACATTTTTCACTTGATTCCTTTCTTGACCAAGCATCATGTCTTCCAGGCTCACTCCAATCAAACTTGTCCAAATTGTGGGACAGAAGAGTAAGCGTCTTTCCAGCTATACCCTGAGTAGCACTCTTACATCGCCTATCTGCAGCTCTGTCTTGTACCAGGATCAGTCCAAGCGAAAGGAAACGCGCATGATCCTGTTCTACGTCTGCGTCAATTGCAATCACGCTTTTACCGATCCTACATTACCAACGGACACCCGACCAGAGACATGACCCCGACATATCCATATCGTACGCGCATGTACAATGTACACTATTCCTTTAATGCAACTGTCTTTTTACATTCGTCGGACTCACCTCCCAGACTTCATTTGATCTCATCACCGACGGGGTATGATTTTCGGCTATTCTTTCACTCGTCATTCGGAAAGCCGCGGAAAACAGTCACAGGACAGATCGCTTACAGAGCTGAATGCCTACGGCGCCCTCGAGTCATATAAGTGGACGTTCGTTTGTCCGATACCGACGACGATATGGGGGACTCCATCAAGACGCAGACCTCAGCCCACAAGGGAGTCCTGCGATTTAGAGAAAGATTTAAGTAGCGCCGCGCCCACGATCAAGACAGAAGAACCGTTTCCTGAGGGCGGAAGAAAAGCATGGCTCACGGTATTTGGAGTGTGCGCGCCTTTCATTTTTCACATTTTACATCCGCGTCATCTGATATCCTGTGTAGTTGGCTCGTCCAGTTTTCGACCTTTGGGTCCGCGACACTGCTTTCCTATATTATCCACCTCTCATCGATGTCGTAGATATACGAATGCATACGGTGTATATAACGGCAAGTTTGGTGTACTGGCGGTTGGACGACGAACTGATCAGCGTGTGGCAGATTATTATGTCCGCGAATTCATGGTAGACAAGTACTCGTCCTCGCAGATGAGGTGAGTGGCGTACAGTAATCATGGCGCGTAAATATACTGATCGTGGATAGTTGGGTCGGAAGCGTTCAATTGATGCTCGTGATGTGTGTGGGGTTGGCTAGCGGTAGACTGTTTGATATTGGGTACTTGTGAGTTTTCACCTCTCCACGACGCTAAACGTGCCTGAAAGACACCAGTTACCATTTGATGATTTTCGGCGGTTTGCTGTTTGTTTTCAGCCTCTTCATGTTATCATTAGCCCATCCTGGCCAGTACTATCAGGTTGGTGGATACTTTCCCGCGAAACCGTTATACAGACTCAATACACATGTCTAGGTTTTCTTGGCTCAAGGAGTTGGAGCAGGACTAGCCATAGGAATCATGTACATTCCTGGAATCGCCGTCGTGTCGCATTACTTCCATCGAAGGCGTGCATTTGCCATGGGCATCGCAGCATCGGTTGAGGGATTTTGTGTTCTGTTTGGGCGGGATCTGACCTATCATCTAGGGTTCGGGCTTAGGCGGCGCGGTTCAGCCAATCATGCTAAACAAGCTATACCATGGATCTCTTGGCTTCAACAACGGGGTTCGGGCAAGCGCAGCTTTCAACTTTGGCTTATTAGCTGTTGCCGTCCTTCTCATGAGAACGCGGCTTCCGCCAAGTCCTAAAAAGGAAGGCAGTGTGCTCATACACATGCGTCAGTTCTTTAGAGAACCTGCGTACACGTCGACTGTTCTTGGGTGCGTCGGGTGGTGCGAAGGATATGCGATGTCTTACGTGGCGCAGGACGTTTTTCATTCTGGCAGGCCTGTACTTTCCGATATTCTTCCTGCAGCTCAATGCCGTCAAGAGAGGGATTGACGAAGGCCTCGCATTCTACGTCGTAAGCCGTACCTTATTCCACTTCGGCTTAGTGACCAAGGCGTTTTCAGATCACCGTTATGAATGGTTCGACGGTGCTAGGTCGGATTCTCGGAACTGCGTTTGTTCCGCAACTTGGAGTGTTCAATGTCGTGATACCCTGTCTGCTGGTTTGCGCTATTTTGATTTTCTGCATGCTGGTAGTGAAAACAGTTGCTGCTACTTTCACATTCGCCGTCCTGTACGGACTCTTCTCCGGAGCCTGTGAGACATGTGTCCAATAACTACCCTTCGCGCTAAACCGACGGGCATTGATAGATGTCGGAATATTCGCACCCATGGTTGGTTCGTTGGCGAAGAATGACTGGGAAATTGGGGCGCGCATGGGTATCTGCTTCAGTGTTACTGGTTTGTGACCTGTCAAAGTGGATATCGTGCTTTTCTTTTCTGACTATGACTTCTCTCTTAGGATTCGGCGGCCTTATAGGTCGGTTTCCCCTCCGTTCTCCGTTACTTCTTTGTTAACGGCTTATATGGCGTGGCTCAGGAACGCCCATTGCGGGCGCCTTATTGACTTCTTCGTACATATGGTGGAGACCGATCGTCTTTGCGGCTTGCTGGTTTCCTGCGGGGCGTTTCTACTCACCATTGCACGGTCTCTCGTTGCAGCTCAAAAGCACACGCATCGGGTATGATATAGAATACACGCTGGCGTGCGCCGTATAGACTGGGGCTTCCATGCTACGGACGTAATACTATGGTATGGATCCCACCTCTAGATTTGCTCGTTTCATACTAGCGTTCAATGAAAACCCATCGAATGGAAACTCGCCGTGACTTCTACGACGTGAAGTTGGCGACTGGGCGCGTCCTTCTCGCCGCCTAATGGTGCCTTCTTCCTGTCTTCGTGGACTATGCTCGAGCTCCTTCGCCAGTCTGTACGACAATGCAATCGTCTCGAAGTGCAGCTGCAGATCTCCTTCGTCGCATGTTAAGAAGCTAGTAGGTAAAATCCACATGGAGGCTGTCTTTAATTCAATGCTTGTCGGCTGCAGGTAGGATTTGCAAGTGAGCCGCCTACCAAATATGCGTTGCCGATTTCACACTGATTGCGTCCGAAAAGATGTATGCACCTTGCGTACTTACGACTACTATTGAGTATTGACGGCGGGATACCTTGATTCGAATTCGAAGAGAGAGAAGTTCGATCTGTATTCTCTCCCTGGCATGGCCCAGAAGCCCTGAGGCCTGAGTTATCAAGCATCACGTCCCCGTCACTGTGGCTCTCGAGATATAAATTGAAACTGACGAAGACTCGACAGTCATTAACACCGAGACGACGCATCCACGAACATACGATCCATGGTTGGGCATTGACTGCGTGTATGGTGACGTACTGACTTCATTCAGTCATTAAAACGGGCTGAAGCTGGCCTTCCGGCTGCCTCTCCTTCAACCAAAGAAGCTCCGACGAACTTGACGGCGACTCACGATGCACCGACCGCGCCACCGACACCTAATGATGAAGGCGGCTTCAAAGGCTGGTTAACAGTTTTCGGAGTGTACGTCCCCTTTTTGAAACGTTGTTATTCGCTGTCTGACGGCCATGGAAGGTGGCTGGTCCAATTTTCGACGTTTGGGTAAGTCGCTGCGCGCACGCCTTTCTTCTCAGACGCCTACTTACTTCGAATTCACAGGTATACCAACGCCTATGGCGTGTACAACGGTGCGCTTTTTCGTTGACCCACTTGCTCATTCTGATATAGCTAATGACTATCGTCGGTGTAGATTTCTATGTGCGAGACTTTATGGTGGAGTATTCTTCGGCCCAGCTGAGGCAAGTACCGATTCGCCAGGTCTCTCGATTCATCGCTGACTGCCATCGCCTCGAGTAGCTGGGTGGGGAGCATACAATTGATGTTAGTCATGACTGTGGGACTAGTCAGCGGAAGACTTTACGACGCGGGCTACTTGTGGGCTTCCATTTGTCCGCCGGTGTCCTTCAGACTAACCCGCTGCACGAAGTTATCATCTTATGATAGGCGGTTGCTCCTTATTCATCTTCAGCTTGTTCATGCTATCACTGGCTCAACCTGGACAGTACTATCAAGTTAGCACGCGAAGCGTCGGTTTATGAGCGTATGCTGAACTTTTCTTAGATCTTACTCGCTCAAGGCTTCGGTGCTGGGCTGGGCATTGGCATCGTTTATGTCCCGAGCATCGCTGTGATCTCACACCATTTCGACAAAAGCCGGGCTCTCGCGATGGGAATTGCCACGTCGGTACGCATATATTCGCGAACTCTGTCGTCTCGCGTTGAAATAAATTACGCCACAAGGGTTCTGGGTTTGGAGGCATGGTTCAGCCTATCATGCTTAACAGATTGTTCCATAGCGGCGTTGGGTTCCATACCGGCGTCTGCGCCAGTGCTGCCCTCAATCTCGGTGTTCTTCTACTCGCTATCGCCTGCATGAGAGCCAAGCCCGCCGCTCCACGCAGATTACACCACGAGGACAACGAAAATACTTTCGGCCGTTCGTTACTGTTCCTGCTGGAGCCCTTGTACGCGGTATCAGTTCTAGGGTAAGTTCACAGCCGGTAGTGGCGTCTTAGTTTTCTGATCGAGCTCCTTGAAGGAGCTTCTTTGCCATGGCTGGGCTTTATTTCCCCATCTTCTTCGTCCAACTGAAGGCGGTTGAGACTGGAATCGAGCCCACCTTGGCCTTTTACGTCGTCGGTTACATTCTGTTTCGTCGCGACTGATCGTTGATGTGTACCTAGCTTACCGTTTTAAACGGGTCAACAATCCTCGGTCGTATTTGTGGCACAGCGTTTGTGCGGAAACTTGGCGTTTTCAACGTCGTGCTCGTCTGTGTTCTGGGATGTACTGTACTGATATTCTCTGCTCTGGCGATAGTTGGCGCCGTAGCAACGTTCGCTTTTGCGGTGCTGTATGGCTTGTTTGGGGGTGCCTGTACGTTTCTATCGTGTTTGCTAGTGGCCGCCACTTCATCACGGATCATCTTCTAGTTATGGGCATCTTTGCACCCATGATCGGATCACTGGCCCGCACAGACGCAGAAATTGGAGCACGGATGGGAATTGGTTTCGCCGTGACTGGTGAGTTGAAGGCTCAACTGCGTGGCGCGGGTAATATTAATTACTCTTTCCAAAGGGCTGGGGGGTCTCATTGGTAGGGTCCCGCACGCGTACGCAGGACCGAACTGACGCATACCTAAAGGAACACCCATAGCTGGAGGACTCTTAACCGATTCGTATATCTGGTGGCGGCCGACGGTGTTTGCGGGCAGCTCCATGGTGGCGGCGGGTATCCTCTTCCTCGCGGCAAGGCTCGTTCGTAGTAGACAAAAGGAAAGTCCGTGGGTTTAACGACAGATGCTATATGATATACACGACCCAGTTCACCCCGCTAACCAGAAAGATGATTGCGTTGGGCGAGGTATGTCTCTAAGGCCGTCACGATTGGTCCGTAAAGGGTTCGACCATGATTCATGTACATCCCTAGACACGTAGGTACATCCTGGAGAGTCTGAGTAGAGTGACCTGAGATGAGAGAGGGAACTCACTGTGTCATCAGACTGCAGCCAACTTGCAAGTTGACTACAGTCGTTTTCTAGGACTAGCCAGGCACTCATCAAAAATATCATGACATGGTTAAGCAGACCTGACACGTCGAAGGCAAGAGAGGAGATGGTGGCGCGCATACCCGCTAAAGCATCCGTTTGTCGCTGCGAGACTTGAGCAGCATAATTGGCGTGTACAGCTTCGCTGTGGATTCTGTCAAACCGTTCAAATATTTTGGGATCCTGAATAGAAGATAAGATAGCGTTGTGCAAGGATCAAGGTACTCGCAGTCGGAAGAGTCGATTTTGACTTTCGATGTCCGAAAGATGAGAGCAAACGAGTTATTGAACAGGCGAATACGTATGGTTGACGGGAGTATCACGCTGATGGCCGCTGATGCCCCATCACCCGGCAGGTCAGGACCTCGAAAACCAATTGCCATTTCTATATATTAAGTAGTTATTTTTTGTGTTTGTGGTAAATCAATTGAATAATGAGTCTCTGAACTCTTACCGCTTGACCACCATGACACCTTTGGTGTTGGTCAAATCCGCGGGCATTCCATCAGAGTGCGGGGACCTCGCCAAAGAGACTCGTGGTGGAGTTCATCTCCATTCCTCCGGTACACTCTTGGTGGCATGTTTATTGTTTAAACTCTCTGTTCTACAATCCTTCTTTCCTTCCTGCCTTAAGGCATTTGATAGCACCTCCTTCACGACCCACGGCCACGTTCCAACTCGTGACTGTTGTTTTGAACGACGACGGCCCACGTTCGTCGTTGTTCGGTGTTTGCCGGATGCCGATCGCGATTGGCGTCTCTACTTCCTACCACGATGGCACCTCAACGACGAGGTGTCATCCAGCTCTGAAACTTCGTCTGCGCCCTCCCGGGGTCCTTTGCTCTACTTCTTTCTCTTTTTTGGACCCCGGATCATCTTTCAAGGCTTCCAGCAGCCAAGGATACGCTCTGAGGACGACGACGACGGCCGATGTCTTGAAGAGGCTGACTGCTATCCTGTAGGCACCCCAACGGGTTGTCTGTGCCAAGGTATGTACTCGTTCTCAAAAGTCTCCTTTCTGCCAGCACTGACGATATGTACAGTGCAACACGCGACGGTTCTTTCCATCCCCCACACCTGCTCCCAGCGCCGTTCTGCCATCTCCTGCCACCATCTCGCGGATGCCCAGCACGACCTTCCACCCGCTACCTTTGCCTGAAGCGCTCGGATGCTCGGCAAGAGACGACATGCCAGAAATCTATTTTCCCGCCCTTACACCATATCCGGCGACGACGCCATCCGACTCTTTGAGGACATTTGGATAGCTTAGCCATGGGCGGGTACCCGTTTAGCTACGTGCCAGCTGGAGATGGCTGCGCTCTATGAGACGGCAGCATCTATCCACGTTGGCACCACTCGCTTGGAGGACCTTTGTTCCAACAATGTCGGCACCTCATGCGACAGCGAACGGATGTCGAGGGGAGTCGAAGAATTGGAGCAACAACCGTCTCGCCTCACGGTTCCCTACGCAGTCGGACGATGACAAGCTCATAGGCACAGAATTGCAGAGGAGATGATGGGGAGACGATGGCGGCAAGGAGGACACGATGACACGAGAAGAAACGCATCCGTTGCTCGTTGTTCTCGTCTCCTCAGCCTCATCGGCCTCTTTCATCGTCGGTTATGCCTTGCCTCATCGTCATCCTCTTGCGCCAGCTTGCGCCCTCGTCTCTCCTTTCTTGCTGTCTCTCCTTCGTTGTGTCTGAAATTTTAGTGTATGGTATGTGTGCTGCACCTTTGTGCCTCATGCGCCTGCACCAAAAGATTGATGAATTGAGATTTCCGGTTAATGAGCGAATCTGCCAACACCTCAAGGAGCTCCTTGGTGGTGCCTACGAGGGCGCGCGTCTTAAGCTCAAGAACCCTGATGGACGCGTACCCAGCAAGCCAGCCAGCAAGGGTGCGAGGACTCTCAGCTAGAGAAAGCGCGGTCAGGACGACAACGATGAAGATGAGGACGAAGAGGACGGGGACGGGGACGAACAACCGGTCAAAAAGACGCGTACGCGAGAAAGAAGAAGAGCGACAACAATGACGAGTCTTAGCGTATCCACGGCGCCAACTTCCCCTTCCCGCCTAATGTGCGCTCCAGCAGTCTACGTCCAGTGAGTTCTAAGACTCCACCGACGACGATGATATGATGCGCCGTGCGGCATAGGTATCTGCTAGTATCCGTGCTGAATCCATGAAGCTACCGGCAGCCCCTTGGATTCCATCACTAGTCGCCCTTCACTGCCATAGCATCGTTCGCGCTCGAGCGCGATATGGATCATCCAATCCACAAAACTGTTCTGCTCTCAACTCGCTAGACGTGAAGAAACGAAGCACTCCTGTCGTCCTCCACACCATTCCTTTGTCAACTTCTTTGGCACGGAACAGACGGATGTCATTACAGTCGGAGCGCATATGCGAACAAGGCGAACGAGGACAACACCTTTCAAAGAAAGCACTTACTGAATGTGAGCACTGCTCTTTCGTCCCTCTGTCAATCTCAGCTTATATTCCGTTTAAGTTGTCTCTAACCACTGATGAGCCTACGCAGTACGCAGCCAAAGTCCAAAACAGTGAATTTGACGATATCAATCATATGGCGAATGACGAACGTCTTTGACAAATTCACCAAACTCGGTTTTCGTAGTACTTGCAGTGAACCAGCATATATCAGATTCGGGAGTGCGTGCGACAAAGATCTTGCTGTTGATATTCGGAACGGACAGCTCAAGATTGATGGGTCCGTTTCAGCATCGACTTCTTACCACTGTCAGCTAATTTCGTGAACAGCGAGACTGTATCAGGCTTCTTCGAATCTTCAATCCAAGTCATTATCGATGCCATCAAGATGCAGAAAGAATACTCTTCCGTTGATGTCTTGATTAGTACACAGGCCAGGTCGACTCCTCGATTATGCTCATTTGAGTCACAGACTGTCCTTGTGGGCGCATTTGCCGCGAGCGACTGGCTCTTCGGCCAGCTCCGAGATACCTTGACTCAGTCTGGCATTACGGACTGCATGTGTGAGTACGCTTGAGAATATTCTGCAACCCGTAGCACTCACCTAGCCGTGTCTCCAGTCTGTTGCTTTCTTTGAGAAGGACGGTACATATTTTCTATGGGTGATTTGGATGTACCGATATGATTTCTAGAGACAATGATGCACGGACACTTGAAAACTCCAACTCTGCAGTCAGGGGACCAGCGCCAAGTCTGTCGAGTCGTACGAGGCACCCAACGACTTCGCTCTCCAGCAGGCGGCTGCGCAGGTCGTCAATATCGTGTCCTTGCTTTCGAGTACTCTCGCCACTGCTCCTACAGATGTCACCATAGCTGCACCTCCGAATACGCCGAACCGAGGCTCCGCAGGCTGCCGCTTTCGTTGCTCCTCCTCTTGTCAACCCCGATGACATCCCGAACCGAGCGCCGCCGCCTGCTCGTGACGTCGCCACTCATCGATAAGGCCTGTTGCTCCAGTGGTCCTGACTTGTGAGTTATCATCTCACTTCAATGTGCATGCTTTCATACTCGACAAAGTTAGTGTACTCCGTGCGACACTGATTCCGGGTCATTCCCGCCTGCTACGTGCGAGGTTGAGGTCGAAGTTTTCGTGTGGCCCATTCTTCGTTCCTGCCGTTGGTATAGCCGAGTGGGGAAGTCCAGACCATGAACGAGGTGAGGATACGTCGCTGCTGATTGCCGCCTGTCCTATCAAAGAGTGACAGTGAACCTTTGTTCTCTTCAATCAGACGGCGGACCAAGCAGCACAGGCTCTGTGGCGCAGATTGGAGAGGGGCGACGCTCACATTACTGGTGACTTGTTGACTGATATCCTTAGGGCGGGTACGCCGCGTTGATCCAACTCGACTGAGGTTTAAGCCTTCCTTAAACTATGATTTAAGCCCTTAAATGTTCTTAAGGCTTAAGACTTAATGACAACACTGGGTACGCGTGGTGCCGCACCTAAAAATAACTGGATCGTGGACGCGTTTTTGGATTGGTTGTCGTTTGTGAGTTTGGCGTTCGTCCGTAAGTTTGAGACTGAACAATCCTTAGATGCTTGTGCCCGTGTGGCGAGCGTCTGTCGATCGGAAGGTGAAGGCGCATGCGAAGGAGCACGAGAAGTACCTCCAGGATGAAGGGTTCTTCGAGATGCCTTGAGTAAGTGTCTGTTAACTGCGAACTATACTTTACTCACATGGAACTTAGTGTAAAATATCTATGTGTACTAATGAACACTTTGTTACGAACTTTGAACACTATGCGTATCTGCCTCGAACGATCCACAAGCTCAGCTGTTCTTATCCCAGTACTGCACGCTGCGAAACTCGGCATGGCGTATTCAACATGCATTCGACGTAGTTCCCCAAGAAACCAGCTAAACCCGTCTCGTTCGCTAACATCTGATTAGCCGTGCCATATCATCATCGCCGATACTAGCGCCTCGACACCGAACATTTGGCCTCCCCTTCACGGAGCTGACAACCGTTCCCACCGTGATAGACAAGTCACCACATCCTGCTGTCATTGTGGCCGCGGCGCTAGATAATGTTATCAAGGTATAGGTGGCGTACGATGAGTACGTACCTCGCCCTGGGAGTAATTCGACCATTCGACAAACCTACCATAGAGGAGACGAAGACGATCTTTGATTTATCATGGCAGTGCTTCTGGCGCACCATCGTCTTTGCGCGGTCCACGCTGTCCGGGTTTGAACGCAGCACGACTCCTCCATGCCTTGGTCAAGGTCATCTCGACGAAAACATTGGGATGCGCGTCCCCAGCGCATGCAACTCGGAGACGGCCTGCACTCTGAACTGATGCCGTGCACAGTACTTTCCACCCACCATGTTCAGGGCTTTTTACAAGGAGGAAAACATCTGAGTTGATGCTTATAGCTAAGTGACATGGTCAGACCCTTGCCTGGGAGAATCATCGGCTTTGGTGCTTTGTCGGATTCGCCTCCTCTTCAACGTCGTCGGCTGGTGTCATGGGGTGCGGCATCGGGAGTATGAACGTCGAACTGGCCAACTTTGCGGAATGAAACTTCTGGACACACGCGCTATGGAGCTCGTTGTCGGGCCCATCGCATGCAGGTAAGGTTTTCAAGATTGAACCTTTTCTTTACAAGTTAATGTTGTCCTTTACTAGACGAATACTTGTTCAAAGCCGGGTCTCGAAGAACTTCGTATTTGGTGGTCTCACAAGTCTGGACCTTGACTGCTCGTGTAGCGGGGCAATTAAGAGGGCGACGGAGGCTTAGAGTCTTAGCAGTGAGCAAGAACACATGTAGTCCCTAGGTGGACTCACACGATGCTGAGGAGGCTCCGTACTTGGGTGCGAGTACGTACATACTACAGGACGCTAAGCCGAGGCGTGAGTTCTGATGTGTGTGGATCAACACAGATCAACCAGAGTGAATCCTTGAACTCGCATTTGTTGAGCTGAATTTCTTTACCGCACTTTTAACATTGTTGAACTTTATGTTCTTTGAATTTGGACGCCTTGATCCAGTGCCTTTCTCTCCAAAGAACCTGAAATTCGACATCACACGTTGCGTCCTTCAGGTATTCGAACAGCCAGTTTTCGAAGGCCTCCTGGTTGGACGCCAGAATACAGAAATTTGTGTCTGACTAGATTAGATACTACTTACATTGCCTACCGTGACCTTAAGACTTAAGCATACCCATTATGGCAATTGGTTTTCGAGGTCCTGACCTGCCGGGTGATGGGCCATCAGCGGCCATCAGCGTGATACTCCCGTCAACCATAAATACGTCTACGCCGGTCGATTGCCGAACCTGGATTGAAGATGTGATTGAGTCATTCAGTGATGCCGCCGAACATTCATGATGACCCACATCGTGGTACAGCCTTAAGGTTTATCAGAGACGGAGTCAGAGAGGTAGAAGAACCCTTACTCTTTCGTGGCAGCGTCGAGTTCCTGAAACTTGGAGCACAAATTTCGCATTTCTTGATGTCCGGTGGACATCCTTTGGGAAGAGAACTTGACAATATCGTGGTGAAATGCAGTCAGCCCTTCGACCGAGCCGAGAAAAGTTTCTATGCAAGATGCGGTATACGCTAAATGAGAGAGTGATATCTATGAAGCGTGAGTTTGAACCAACAGCGAGAACTTCATTGTTACCTTCACGAACGAATCGAGCACTTGCGCCTTTTCCCGCCGCATGTGTGGCGTCTCGTTGGAAAGATTCTTGGCCATATAAGGAAGAATCATAGTCAAGAACACTGTCACTAGATGTCAGCACGTTGGGCGCCCAGGACGCGAAACGCCGACGCACTGTTGAAACGACCATGTAGATATCCAAAATTGTTGCTACATACTGCATGCATCTGAGTGAATTCCTAGAAGTGAATAAGTGAATGCGTTTCCGAAATTGTTTGGGAAGGAACATACTGTTTGGAAGTGGGACCAAGTCGGCTGCATCGGGGGCGCTACACGCTGTAGATCCAATGCAACTATCTGATCGAAGATGTTGGTGAGGGCGGGGACGATGGTGGTCTGTCGGTGGGCAAGCTTTTTGAAGGAGTCAGAGAGGTCGGTGGTGTTGAGCGGTTCATTGAGGAACTTGAGAGTAGCGGAGTAGCAACTACGCGAACTATCAGCCAAAGGAGACATGATTTGAACACGGACAACTTACGTCGAGTCCTCAGTGTTATACCCTTCCATTGGTGGTTTCTAGATGGTGTAGTGTCGGTGTACTCCTTGGACTATAAGGTGCTGTGAGAGTCCTAGTTGAGGCATAGCCCATCTCGGCTCGGTGACGTCCTGAATGTAGGCTCTCGGATGTCAACGCGGGGCGCGTCCTTCAAGTTGATCAGCCAAATTTACGAGCCGTCATCGGTTGGGCATGATCCAGTTTCAAGTCCGGCGTGTGCAGATGGAGTTGGCGCTGGCTGCCTCGGTAGAGTGGGAAGAGTCAGTTCTAAATGCTGTGGGCTTCGCATCTCTCTGCAACGTTTCAATTACATGCTTTCCACCGTGACACGGATGAGCTCAGCAATGAAGGGCTGCAAGACTTCGACGTTCTGGTGGCGGCTCCTATGAGGGGTACATGCATGCAACGTCCTGTGCTGGCGTCGGCCGGGTACATAGCCGTAGCTTTCCTGAACACTCCGTCGCGTGAGGAGTGTTCGAGAGTAGAACAAATTCGTGTCAAAGTATAACACTTGCAATGTCCGTGTATATTCCGACCGCATCGGTGGCCGTCGGCTTGTTGACGCCGGACGGCGGAGGCAAACACGGCTTGTTTTCCTTCCATCAAAAGTACCTTGGGACGAAAATCGGATGTGTCCCGCGTCTTTGACTCTTTCAGTCTATCCAAAAAAGTCGAACGCTGATCTCACAGGCCCCAGACCAGGTGTACAGTTGCAGCGTTGAAACGATATCTTGATACTACCCGTTGGCAGATCGTTGTCCTGAATCCTCGGTAAACTTCTACATGGATGTTACTTATGCATCACACAGAAAACTATCAGGAATCTGGGATGTTCGAGCGGTGAGATCTAACTTTGCCTCGTCATCTTACCCCACATCCCATCCAACGGCGACGCGATGACCGGGTGAAGGCTAGCCTGGGTTACTTCGTTACCCTACTGAGTAGAGGCGTCATCTCACCCATAAGATGTCAACCACCACCCCCAGGTTGTAATGGCCCTTTCTGGATGAAGCGCTCTAGCCTCGAATCTTTCACTTACTTTCCAGGGCCTGCCGCATTTCCATCAGTCATCCTGTATGTCCTTTGTCCGCAATACCCAGTTGTTGATGATCCCGCTGACCTACGTGATGCCATCGACGTCCGTTCGTCAACCACAGTCCTTTCTCACGAAATGGGCGCTTCCGTTGGTGCGACAATATCTCAATGCGAGAGATGCTGTTCACATCACGTCGATCTGAGTTCTCTTACTAATCCATTCTCCTTCGCAGATATGATGATTCAACAAACAATGCTACTCTTCAGGACATAATGATAATTTGTGTATGATCCATTCTCGAGTCCCTCATAAAGAACCTCTTACTAACTTCATCATATATTTTTAGTACAAAAACTGTTCTGCGCAGTCATTTGTGTTGAAGCACAGCCGGACGGGATGCCTACGCATGCAGATATTCTCCCGCTTTACGACGCTAGTCTGATAGCACCGGTACTGCAAGTGGATCTGTATGATACAGCTGACTTCGTGAACCCTCGACAAACTTTCAACGAAAAGGATTCCCAAATGTCACGAGTGGCCAAGCGCTACGGGAGATCGAAATGCGCCACCTTTGAACTTTGTTCGGTTCTGCTTGGAATGGTGGCGGTTTGTTTAAACTACCAGCTGCCTGTCACATCGGCCATTACCTCTCATATTGGCCCGCATAACCTCCACCGACAAGAAACGACAGTTATGCGAACCCGTCCGGTTCCCAGAAACGTCCTCGATCTGGAACTTGAGGATGAAGATGTCGATGCATTGATCATGACCCTCTATGATTCCGTCGGCTATATCGCACCTCACTTCAGAAAGCAAGGCACTTCAGATACTGCGCGCTTTTGGATCGACGCCTTCTTCTTTCGTGCTACAGCCATGATTCCGCCTTCCCAGCGCGTGATCTCATCTACCGCGCAGGTGAAGCTGTTCAATAACAACTGTCAAAAGGTAACTGCTGATGTGGTGAATGCGGATGTCGTTAGACGCGAAGGACATACAGAGAGAAGCTTTTGCTTATTTTCGTTGCGGAGATCTTGCTTGTGCAGATGTTCTCCCGCTGCTTTACGATGCAAGTTTGATACTGTTTGCCTGATAATGATTGGCGCCTTCCAGTTACTGCTTCATCGAGTCCTACGTGTAGATATTCTCCCGCTTTACGGCGCCAATCAGATAGAACCGGTTTCTTGAAAGGAGATGGGCCGGACGCATGACATGGCGTTAAGTCGCGTTACGCGTAGAATACATCAACTGACCTAAATCCCGTCCTTTAAGGCTCGTATGGTCTGACCACCGGCACTCGCGCAAGGGTCAAGGCATCGTAAAACACAACGCCAGCAACTGGAATGATCATCAAAATGGCGTACGGCGAATCCAGAAGAAGACCAAATAGACAGGCCGTGGAAATCGTAAGAGATAAGAGGCCGTAATAGCGTAGCACTGAACATAGACTGAGTTTGATATCAAGATGTTGCGATGAGGCGAATTCGCGGGCACGCTGGCCGAGTCAGGCGTGTAATGATTGGGATGATGCTGCGTTTCCAGTCACAATTGCGACGGAAAGATGAAAGGCAAGGGCCAGGCACCCGAAAACGCGGACAATCACGTAGAGGGTGTGGTTTAGAGAGCTCAGCGCAGAGACATCTTCGCAGAGGTCTCGTCCTAGAGAAAGGACCGCCACACTGACTAATGCCAGAAACGTTACCTGCATAAGCTTAACACTAACACGTATCGGAACGAGGAAAACGACTGACAATGATCACAAGAGGTGAAAAATCGCCGAAAACATGATTACTTATCAAGTGGAGCGATGGTATTCATCGTATTATACCTGCTGCCGTCATTGGGGCTCAGAACAGTAACCGGGACTGTCGTTGGGGGAGGTTGAACTATGATTGTTGGCGGAGGGGACCTTCGAGTACTGAGATGAGTCCATGATGGCTCGTGTGATCAATCGGTTGTTTACCTTGACCTCCGGCGTTCCACAGGTGGCGACTTACTAGAACGCAACCTTCGACCTCGGGCGATGGCGATCGACTACCTGTGAATCGCGGAGGCGTGCGAGAGCGCGACCGGGACGAACTGTGTCGTCGATATTGGGGGCCCGCGCAGAGATCTTCAAAGACAACACCAGGGCGCGCGCCGGGCGCCGGGTTCCAGGAATCAACTCTATTCACTAGAAGCAGGTCCGGCTTCGACTTGACTCGACCGAACGTCCTCTTTCTTGAACGATGATTGAGCTGACAGTTACTAGACAACGCGTTGTAAGGCATTATTCACCGCTAGAGGTTTCCGTGTGACGTTCTCCTTGCTCGTCTACTGCTTCGTTTTGCGATGACTTGCTGGATGCCACTGAGAAAGGATCAACCTCAGAAGGCGCTACAGTGGCAGATACCTGGTTTAAATCGGGTCTGCCCTTGGATGGTGTACGCGTAGTCATGGTTGAAGTTACGTTCCAGGCCCTAATGTCAGGGATGCTTAACATATGTGAGTACAGTCGAGGGCAGCGCTTGTCAAGCGCTTTTGTTGTCCGCATGTCATCTCTCAGCAGCCAAGGTGTAGCAGCATGATCACAAAGCTTCACAAGCTAAGTGTCAGAATAGATGCCAGAGTGTATAGGACGCTCAATCGATTAGGTTCACACCATACGACCGCAGTATAGGTTCTCCGGTGACAGATTACTTGCGTACTACATTGTGTGAGACATCGCAAATCCCATCACGTTCTTCACGGTCAGTCAGGATTGTCGGCCTGTGTCTTTAGCCTTCAAAAATACAATGGGAGCGACTGATTTAGCTCACAGGCTCAATTTAACCGTGTCCTAGCTGTCAATGACAGTTACTAATAGTACGCTTGTGAAGCATAGAAGTTGCGACGGACATAGAGAAATTACTCCATGTGCACATGTAGATCAGAAAAGACATACTTGACAAGCTGTCTCGTGAATGTCCGTCGTTACCGGGTTACAGATGAGCAACTCACATAAGGAACAGAGTATCTCGCCTATACGTCTTTCCAACCAAGGAGAGCAAAAGGAGAGGCTCTCAAACGATCAAACACGTTGGATCGCGGTATTCCTTACGGGTCGTTATCCTATCGTGTCGAGAACTCTCCGGTGAGACGAAGCTGTGCGCAGTTGCTCGCGTGTTAATAAGCACTATAAGCCATTCGTGGCATACATAACATAGGAAGATATCGCTGCCATGAATGAGCTCGGATCCAATGAATCTCGAGTTGCCGGCATCCGATCCATTGCAGTACGGCAGGATGGGAGCTGAGTACTGAGTGTTCGACTCCTTTGACAGGTACTATAGAAAGAAAAGCAGTGAGAACAGGTGACCCTTAACGATAGACACTGCCAACCTAAAGTAGAGTCGGATTCGCATTTGACTATCAATCGTCGAATGAGCGTCGGTGAAGTGCTATTCCGAGCATATGCACGCCTTAACAACATGTCCAGTGTCGAAATGGAAGACACGGAAGATGTAATATAGCTTGACAGAATAGTTGAAGATCGCGTCCTTGCATCCGGCGGCGAGAATACCGTCAAGTGGGGATATGTTCATAAAGATGTCCGCTACCTTGCCGAACTCGCGCACGGAACCATGTCCCGACTGCTAATGGAAGTTCCATCATCACCGTCGATAGGGTTTTCCAATCCAACGTGAATATCCTCGGCGTTTCGTGTCATTTAGATGTTGGAGCACAACTCCTCTCGTACCCTCTAGTGGCAAGAAGTCGCTGCGCTCTAGATTCAACCTGGAAACACGCAGTATTAGTCAACCTATGCGTGGATCCGGAACTCAAGCGCTCAAGCTCGAAGGATCGCTACCCTCTGATCACACGACGATAGAATCGCGTGGAGCGAGCCCGTTACCGTGCAGCATATCACGGTTTTGGAAGTCGAACAACCGGCATATCGAGAAAGGCAACGTCAACGTTGAACGGGCTTTTCAAGAACCCATCAAGTTCGGTGGCGGCGATCAGATAAGTAAGGCATTGAATCCATATGCGCGAAGCACAAGCGGTAGGGCTCGGTCGGGGCGTGTCCTTCTAATTGTAGTATGCAATATCCTTCACTGCGAGAACTCAGTCAGACAGGAGCTACATAACAGCATGAAAATTGCAAGAAGCCATACCACATCGCGGGATCTTCCCTTATTCTGTCGCGTAATGGGAGCCGAGGAGAGAAAGTTGTTGGTTTCTGTGGTATGTTGTTGCGACTTGTTGACGAGGTTTCAAACACCGAATTCAAAGCCCGAATATGGCCATGACCTCCTGCACTATGTGCCAACAATTGACATCTACTGGCACACTGAAAACCCCTCGAAAGACTAGGGAGATCAAAAATAACGCAGTCGCGACCCAGAGAACGTTCGCCGAATGTCGGAGTGGCGCACCATTCAATGTCAATCATTTTTGAAAGCGCTGCAACCATTTTTGCATTTGATTGGGTACGTACGTCTGTGAGAGTGTTCAGTTTACCTCACGTCCCACAGAAAGATACCGAGTTCTCAGTGGTGCCACTTGTCAGGCGACTGTGGCATGTCTGGTATTCAGAGTGCTGTAATAACTTCGAGGGTCAGCGCGCTAACGGCGACTATATGGGAACTTACTGCGGCTCAGAAGACTTAGCAAGACAACATATATTGTCTTCTGTTTCCACCCTCATTGATATGCAATCGCTAAGCAATTTAACCAAGTACCCCATGAAAGGCAGGGGAAATGGAAGGAGGATTTGCCACGTGTGTGCCGCCGGCCAACCGCCGGCAACTAGACATGTTCGACTTCAACGTTAAGGTTACAACGGTTCTGTCGCTTCTATCGTTGCTTGGATTGGCATTTCGATACAGCTTACGACACGGCGGCGTACCAGCATGGGTAAGTGCCAATCCACTTGAAGACTCCAAGGCCCAGGTCCATTTCATTGCAACTGTTGACGCTTCGACGACTTCGATTTGCACGAGTCTGCAGCATGGCAGATTTGCGGGAGCAGAAAGGCTTTCCTTGGATCTACCGGTCCAGATTCGCAGACGAGCCTTTCTTGAGAATCGCACTGGGTTATTCGACCGCGGACTAGCTAAGGATAACTACGACGAGCGTGCAGGTTCCTAACTGGATCTAAACCTCTTTAGTGCGTCCCAGCTGCACTCAGACATCTGGATTCAGCTGGATTCTTGGGAAAACCGTTACCCTGTTGGGCATGCGTGCTCAAGCGCTCACCCGTCGGCGTTAGAAATCGATGACTATTCAAAGCCGCAAGACCCCATGTGCTGACATGCATACCTCACTGTGATAATTCTGACCTGGAAATGACAAGCCGACATTTCTCGCCAATCCCATCGGTCGGCCTCGCGCCCGGGCTGTTCATTTTGTTATGGAAGAACCTTGCAGTACATACCCGGCTGGTCTAAATCCAAATCCCCCTCTTGTAGGTTGTTCTCCCGCTGGACATCGATTTCCGACGGCTAGCATTCCGGAGGCTGAGATCGCGCATTGATGACTCTATCCCGCAGTGTGATCATCAATACACTGGTAGCCATCCCTCAATACAGGTATTCCAGTAAAAGCTAAAGTGAAGAGTCGAACTAATCGTAGCCATCTCCAACGTTGCAGCCACACCCAGTCCGCGGGAATGAGCGTGGCGCAGGGAGCTGATCGAGGTTCGTATATGGAGCTGATTTACTTCGAGCCATCAATTATTTCTTCCGGATCCTCGCGGGTCCCGTTTATCCGTCGTGGTACTCTGCGCTCGGATTCGCGCCCGAGCCTGGAACTTTAAAGATGGCCGACTGGGAAGATTTACACGGCGCGGTAAAGAAGGGATTATGCAGCAGGCAGGATCAACCTGGAAATGCGTGTTCCCGGCATGGCGTCGAAGAAACTGAATGGGGCAGGGCCTCGGGTTCAGCGGATCCGATGGGCATCGAAGACCATCGAAACAGAGCAAATCCGGTGGATGGGGTTATATGCCCAAAGATCTATCTCCAACTGCTCGCGCGTTGCTGCTGTTCGCGCTTGACAATCATCGAGGCACGGTGACGTCGATCCTCCCACCCGGCCATCTAGGGTTTTGCCGGCGCATATATATGCCATCCACAGCCGCGATCCACGCAGCTCTCACCAACCATGGCTACTGTTTTCTCTCTCCCTAGCATCCAAGAAATGTTCCCTGGTATGTCTCTCTCTCTTTACTTTTGCTTATCTGGATGCTCATGACCACCAAGAACACCTACTGCGCGTCTCTCCAGAGGCGCGCGTGCGGGGTAGTGCACCACCCACCTATCTACAGCTCGAGTGCAGCTACAACGTCCTGCGGTCTGACCCGTCTGCATCCACGTTGACGCCCATCTCTGCCGTTGATAACGATGCCAAGCCCTCCAGCGACGGATCTGAAGGCAGCGACGGTGAAGACGATATCGGCTCTAAGAAGCACCTGTGCACGACGTGCAACAAGCGCTTCAACCGTCCCAGTAGCCTGAGAATCCACATTAACACCCATACTGGTGCCACCCGTAAGTTCTTTCTTCTTCTACCGCCTAGGCCCTGTCTGACTTCTGGTGGCTAGCTTTCCGTTGTCCTTTCCCTGGCTGTGGTCGCGAGTTCAATGTGAACAGTAATATGCGACGCCACTACAGGAATCATTCTACATCTGGAACAGCCGGCCAGGCGGAAGAAGACGTTGGTCCTCTCCCCCCCTCCTCTTCCTCGCCTGCCCCCTACCCCACTTCCCGTCAGAGTCGTGATCGTGCATCTCGTCACGCACAGCACTACACATCATCTCCTCCTCCGTCATCCCCGCATAGTCCATCTTCGTCAAGCCGTTCATTCCATGAACCGTACAAACCGCGGGTGTTTGATCACCAGCCGCCTCGTCCTCGCACCCGAGAGAGCGACTTACGCACCCGCATGCCGTGATAGAACTCTGTGACGTCTAGTATGATTCTCCGTTTCGCTGTATCGATATCAATAAACCATCATACAAGCCTGTGTACATTACTGCCTGCCCGGGCATTATATCATTCTTGATTCTCATCTAACCGCCCACTGACAGCGCCCAAAAGTGCCCACGGCTTCAACGTTAAACCGCTTCTACGTCCGATTGGTTCTCTTGTGTGATGACGCTAGTAGCGAATGACCGACCAATTTATCGTGGGTATCGAACCCGTTTCATGGCGCCCAACATCCTCCGCGCTCAGAGGGAAGTAGAATGTATTCGTTCTGGAATCCTGTCAGTTCGCATCAGTCAACTCGCCCAAGATTACTCTATCTGATGATCAAGGAACGTCCCATGAAGATCCGTGGCGCGCCTGGTCTGGTGTAGCACGGTTAGACGGCCTCACGAGTTCGACGACGCGGGACTGTGATAATTGAATCAGTTCGTTGTCACCCAAGGCGCAGATCTTCACGAGGAAATCATGATGTCGTGGTTGATCTCCCACGATTTGTCAAGCCTTGCGTGGGTGAAGGGTCAGAAGCGATCAGCGTTCCTTCATCAGCTTAACTGAGACTCAATTGATGCCACTACGCTCACAAGGAGTTCGAGCCACTATTGTGTTATCCAACTTGAACGCGTCCGATTGGATACCAGGCATCTAATAATGTCTGTAACTCGTCCAAGACATCACGGAGACAAGATCGGATGCATTCACTCACATTCAGAACGATTCGTGCTACAAGCTCAAGTCCGTATAGCCGTAAGCCTGAGCCAGGTTCGAGTTGACAGTGTATCTACCGGGGTGAAGACCTCTTACTACTCAGAGTCGCAGCCCGAGACTGCGTGCGTAGGGTTGTGAGCATTCAATTCCATCGAGTGAAAGTATACGTACTTGACTCCAGTCCAGTTGAATAAGTCCCAACACGTCTTGGAATTCAAATGATGGTTCTGATACGGCGACTGTGGCACCAGCAGCACTTGGAAATCTGCACTCCATCTGATTGTAGAGACAGGAATAGTCTCAGCGCGGTGGGAACAAGTAGACTGATTTATGGAAGAGCCTGAGCAACAGCTGCTTTGAGTTAGGCTTCATCAGGAGGATTGTAAAGAGTCCTCGGAAATACTTGTGTCGCCGCCATCCCCATGACTTTCTTTACCCACCGTAATGTTAGAGTTCAGGAAGCTTGATGGCCTGATAGAACACAGTGGCGCAATTAAACTGCTTTGCGTGTTTCCTGCACCCCGAAAGATGTTAGTGCGAGATTCTTGGGGTTCAAGGAGAGGTCATATCCCGATAAAGGTAAGCGATGATCGCCTTTCAGCCCGCGAATTCAATACTGTGCGTAGAGGGCATCACCTTGAAGTCCGTAACGCGGTAAACATAGAATCGACACTCTAGATGAGCCTCTGTTACTATATCATATATAATTCGGGTTTCTATGGCACTGGCAGAACTTAGTCCACAGCAGGCTCCAAGCGTTTATGGGCAGCTTACTGGCTTTGACATTAGACGGGCGTTGCAGTATCCAGGAATCGTCTTGTAGACTGCGGGTGTCGCCTGGGACACGGAGTCATCAGAAAGAGTATTAAATCGACCAGTGGAGTCAACGTACTCTATAAGGAAAAGCAAGAAACGCCAGAGGCATCTACCCCGTCACTCACAACTGATAGCGAGGCCTACAAGTGGCATTCTTTAAGTTTGGGGGGCGCCTTGACTCGGCCTAGTCGGGCTGTTAGATTTCTGTCATAAACAGTACTGAAGGTAGTGAGGACGAAGGCGAACGTTTCTCTCGGATTCTGATCCAGAGGAGAGGTTATTGCGGGAGGGTAGAAAGGTAGGAGCGAAACGCTGGTATGCTCAAGAAAACACGCGACGACACCGATCGGGCTCTCTGAATGACACCATACGCGTAGAGAAAACAAGTCTTCAGTAACAATTAAAAATGAGCCGTATCATTTACACGCGTACGCTTTTGTCCAGCTCAGCCCAATTCCTGGGCATTCATCCCACTCCTTTCGCATCGCATCAACAAGCGCATCGTACTCCGCTTCATCCGCGACAAGACCGAGACTCAGCACAGGCCCTCTGAAGGCCGAGAAGACGCGGATGATGAAATCTGCATGAACAAGTCCATCTTCTCCACCCCATTTACCCAGCGGAAACGAGCGCGTCTCGCTCCAGACGTTCTCAAATCCCGCATCGCGCAGCATGCCGGGTAACAACTTGGCGATGTCACTGTGCAAGTTCCTCGCCGCGTGCAGCTTCCTGAGAACCTTGTGATGAGCTTCAGTAGCAGGACCGATATTGTCGAGCCATGGGTAGACTTCGACGAATTGAACGTAGCCGCCTGGAACAAGCACTCTGTGAATCTCGCGCAATGCGGTTTTCCACTGTTCTTCCGCAAATGCTGTCATTAGGAGACGCTGGTTGATCAGGTCGAACTGGTTGCTCCATTCCAAAGGCAAGTCGAGGACCGATTGGACGGAAAAGGAAACATTCTTTAAGGTAACCGTCGGGAAGAGACGGTCTTGAATGTCGATGCCGATGAAGTCCGCATTAGGGACTTCATTGTACACTTCGCTTATCCAGGCTCCTACATCAACAATCATGAGAGGAATCCACCACACGATAGTACCTTTTCCTTACCAGTGCCTGTAGCGGAATCGAGAATTTTGAGATCATTTCTGGGTCCAACAATCGGAGCAAAGATATTATGACGATCACACAATTTCCTGGTCAGGTACGTGTGTTGGAGATCAAGTCTACGAATAGATGAGTTAGATCAAGCCAACAGACGATTGAACGAGCACCTTTCCCGTTCAGCGTCATCGGATGGTAGCAGGTATTTGACGCCTGGGGCAGGGTTGTACCATCGCTCGCTGGCGCGTGTGTGTGGTGCCATAAAACTGAGAGGGTGTGATTTGTCGCTTGACTCTTCAACCTACGGAGACCCACCGCCTTTATTGCGAACGGAATACTCTGGAGCCTGGCAGGCACACGAATAGGACTAGAAACTTCCGTCCAGGTGACGAACACCGCACGCGGTAGTCGCGGTCGGCGTTCCCTTAATCCGAAAAATATGTATGGCAAACAATGGCGAAGCTTCGATAACAACGCCCAGGCTCCGGGGCGTTAATTCCCGAGTTGATAAGACAGACAAGCGCGGAAAAAAGCCTCTGCAGCAGTTGACATTCACAATGTTTAATGTACAATTCTGGGTTTTTGCTTCAATTCGGCGCCGAAAAGAAGGCGAAGATACTCACCCAGTATTGTTTACTTTCCCTGGGTCTTCTGGGCCTGCTGTTCTTCATAATCCGCTCGGTCCGCATCTTTGAAGGCTTGAATAATCGCCTTTCCTTCCTCGACATCGTCTTGGTCATATGTCTTTAGACCATGGGAAGCCATGAAGCCTGGCCAACCCCTGAGACGGTGGTTATCATCTAGAGTCCGTCTACGACGCGTCACGTACCCATATGGCTTGTAATAGGAGTTGGTCGATTTTTCTTGATACCCAGAGCCATTATCGCTGCTGGATTTGGTATTCGTGCTCTTTGAGGACATGTTGGTTCAATCTGATGTGAGAGTGATGGGATGAAGAAGGTAAGATTCGAATGTTCCCACGCACCCTGACTTCTAAACCCAAGGCCTCCGCGCGTATAAGTCGCGTATATCGGGAGACGAATGACATCAACTTACGGAAATATCAACGGGTCAAGTGCTCGTAGGTACATATGTTCGTGAGGATCCGCCACCGCCACCGCCACTCCACCTGTAGCTGTCCGAATTCCCCGAGTGTTTAAGTTCATAGCGCGTTCAACTGGCTACTTATGCTGTTGTATTAGGCACTCGTTTTCTCACAGACTTGTGCTCGACTAACGCATAAGTATCGGCAATCGCGTTGCGTCGTATATTCAATCGACATCAACGATGTATTCAAGTTAGCATCAAAACAATTCGAACAGAGAAATGCTCTATCAAATAGAAGCATCTAGGAAGCGTTATACGACGCGTTAATAGGAACAAAATTGAGGAGAGAACTGATCACAGACGCGATACCAATGACCCTCAACTTCGACTTGACTTCGACCTCAGATTTCCATAATGTCAGTTTCGCGGGCGGGAACACCGTGACCATAAATTGTGTTGTCACCTTTCCGGCTTTCCTTCTTTGATATTATACTTCCCGTTCGATCTCACTCCTTCGTCTTTTCGTCTACAACCATCTTTCTTGCACGTGAAACTCTGGTTCTAACATTACTTTGGATGTGATAAATGCCAACCTTTGTCGTCAGTGTGTACAACATGACCGGCGGTCAAAAAATATCAGAACAATGGACGACTACTTATCCCAATTTGGGTCCATTGTGCTCATGTGCACAGCCCTGATTCTCTCTTATATATAAAAGGACGCGCTGTGTACCCAAATGATGATTCTCCATCATTGCTTTCGTCCACATCACCGTCATCCACAGTCTCACTCTCTCATTCTTCCAGGTCCACTTCATCCTCCACAGACGAACACGACGACACCTCAAATCTGAGCTTACGCAGGATGACCGACTGATCATCTCGACGCCCCACGACCGGACGACCCACCTGCAAGTCGACCTCTGCGAGCCCCCGATCCTCAAGCAACGATTCCACAAGCCGACCGACAACACGTTTTCCCGCAAGTCGACCGCCTCTACGCCACAATTTCGACTCTCCATCCCAGAAGCCGACCGACGACACGTTCTCCCGCCAGCCGACCGACCAACTCCACGCCACACTTTCGATCCTGCAAGCCGACCGACGACACGCCTCGACCCTCAAGCCACGATTCACATTTTCGACTCACAAGCCGACCGACGACACGTTCTCCGATCCTCAGGCCACGATTTACCTTCAATTCCGCAACCCACCGCTCACCGCCTTCCTCAAGCACGATTTCTTCGACTTCAATGCTGCTTTCACTACGAGGACCGCGAAGAGCTCCTGCAAGTCGACCGCTGCCCGTCCCGATTGTTAAGCCACGGTCTATCTTCGATCCCACAAGACACGTTACTCCCGCAAGTCGACCGACTCTCAATCCCACAAGCCGACCGACGACCCGCTAGACCGACTCTACGCCACAATTTCCACTCTCGACTCCGCAAGCCGACCTCGATACGTTCCCCCGCAAGTCGACCACGACACGCCCCGATCTCGCGCCTTCGATTTCACAAGCCGACCGCCTCTACGCCACACTTTCAACTCCACAAGCAGACCGACTCCGCCACTCCGATTCTCGATACCGCCAGCCGACCGACGCAAGTCGACCGCTCCCCCGCCTCGCTCTGGACGAAATTCGCATTCAGAGGCCGACGCGCTTCATGGGCGAACAACCTGTCCCGACTTCTATCATCTATGGACGACCGACTTACAGACGCACCGAATTTTAAGATTCAAGTCTCTGGATCACGATAAGGTGAGTGGATTCAGTTCCATCGCAATGTTTCTGAGCACTATCGCAGGATACCTCCCAAGTGCGAAGAGGGTGAAGCTGTCCTTTCGTTCTAGTCAGACTCAGCACTAATCCCCGTTATGTCAAGGTGAAGTTGTCTTCATCAAGTCGTCGGTGGGAACCATTGTTCCTGCCAAATATTGGTCGCGCCGGTTTGAACAGTGTCAATGGAATCATGGGAGAGAATTGTAAGATAAACGCACACAACCGCCAACAATTCTTGCAGATCTGATGGTGGTGATCACCAGCAATATATGTAGATGACAAGGATTGTCGAAACTGGTTTGAACAATGCACAGCTCCGCAATGAAACCGGGCAGTAGAACTTCCGAGACGTAGGAGGAATGCAAAGAATGCAGCGTGTATGTGAAATCGTAACATACAAGAATGTCTATAGCGTCTAACCCGTCTTGTTCTTGCTCCGTTTTCCGACCTGTGCTTGGAAACCACTCTTGATAGGGTTCACACTGCGTCGACTTCCGCACGACTCGCACGACATGAAGAAGATACGATTCTCTTTTGTTAGAAGAGTGTCCGGGGATTTGCAGGTCTTGCAGGTGACGTATTCGACTGAAACCATATAAATTAGAGTGCCGTTAGATTATAGGAAACCCATACCAATGTATCGTCGAAGAACGTTTTCAACCTGCTTCTGCTGGAAACGACCTTTGATGACGAGGCGGCCAGCACCGTCGACACTACCAGTTGTACCCATTTCGGAAAAGAGGAATTGTATGACATGTTCGGGCTGATGATCTGTGAGTCATGGGTGGGGAAAGTATTGGCAGTTGCTTACCTGTCGATGCATTTTCTTGCAGATATCCGTAACGTTGGCGAAGATGGAACGCTTGTTGCCTTCTCTGTGGATGGATGGAGGGGCGATGGTGTACCGCTTGCCGGATGAGGTGGATAGAAGAGATGGATTGGCCGCGTGGAGAAGAGAGTAAAAGCGTGTCAAGAGCTACAGAACGAGGGTCAATATACGGTGTATAGTTACGGACATGGCCTACCTCTGGATACATGTAGTCCCGGTCACTCTTTAGCCATGCCTCACCACCACTTCCTTCAACTGGGGGTGCGTCATGTTGAGCAAACGGATCATCGCCAAGCTCAGCTTCATCGATGTTGTCGAGATTAACGTTTGCCTCGACATCTTCGTCATCATCGTCGGCCTTTGACTTGGACTCGTTGAGCTCCTTCTCGAACGCCTCCAGATCAAACGCGGCCTTTTTCTTGGTGGATTTCTTTTTCTTTTTGAGATCGGAAAAGTCAAGATCATCACCAGCAGCAGCGGCGGCAGCTGGTGCAGTAGTTGGTGTCGAAGTACCAGAGTCATCGCCCTAGGTGCCGATCAGTATGTACTTGATTTAAGAAGAGAGATCATACCAAATCCAGTGGGATTTCCTTCTTTTTCTTCTTCTTCTTCATGTCACCGAACATTGCTTTGAATTCATCGTCTTCCTTCTTCTCTTTCTCATCGCCGCCGAGCTTCATCTGTTCGTGGGCGGTAGTAGAACCAAGATCGACTGCTTCGCCATTGATGGTGGTGTTGTCGATAGTCTCGGGTGCGGGGGCAGTGGGATCAGCGTCAGCGCCGAGAGGGTCCTCGGTGAACGCAACAATCTTTTTCTTGCGCTTTTTCAGGGAGGGATCGAATAGCGGCTCTTCAGACATGATGATGGTGAGGATGAGGTGACTCAAGGGTGGGAAAAATGCCGTATTCGGAAGGAGAACGGGGTTGCCGAATCTGTCCGACGTTTCCTCAGTTTACTATCATGTTTGCCCGTCAGTCGCTCTCTCGGGTCGCCGCCCAAACGTCGTCGGCGCTGGCAGCGTCTCGCGGCGGTGCCAGGAATATGGCCACCCTCCGTGAAATTGAGCTGCGTCTCAAGTCGGTCCGCAACATTCAGAAAATTACCGGTGTATGCCCTCCCGCTCTGCCAGGAAAATTGGATTTATTTACGATATCTGCAGACTATGAAAATGATTGCATCCGCTGGCCTGGCTAAGGCTCAGCGTGCCATGGTGGCAGCCAAGCAGTACGGTGACGCCAACGCGGGTACGGAAAATACCAGTTGCAGCTTTGGCGAAATACTGACATTTCGCTTCAAGAGGTCTTTGCCACTTCTGACGAGGTGTCGGAGGGCAAGAAACTCTTCGTCGTCATATCCTCTGACAAGGGTCTCTGCGGTGGTATTCACTCCTCGGTCACCAAAGCTACTCGGCGCGCATTCACTGGCGTCGAATCCCCACTTGGTTCCACCGTCATAGAGGAGGACACCCCCATCATGATCATCGGTGACAAGGCCAAGGCCCAACTCGCCCGTGTGCACGCAAAGAACATGCGCCTCACCTTCAACCAAATTGGTCGTGACGTCCCGTCATTTGCCGACGCTGCAAGCGTCGCCGACCTCATCATCACCAGCGGTGTCGAGTACGACTCGGTGGTCATCGTCTACAACAAGTTCATGTCCGCTATTTCCTATGAACCTCGTGCAATCGAGATCAAGGGAGAGAAGGCTCTGGCTGCTAGTGAAAACTTCAAGGTGTACGAGATGGAGGATGACTTCACCAGAGACCTCGCCCAATTCTCCCTCGCTAACGCCATCTACTCTGCACTCGTTGAAGGTCATGCATCTGAAATCTCTGCCCGTCGGAACGCCATGGACAACGCGTCCAAGAACGCGACAGACATGATTGGTTCACTCCAGATGCAGTACAACCGTGGTCGCCAAGCCGCTATCACCAATGAGTTGGTCGACATTATTACTGGTACGTGTTTGATGCTTCCAGTGGATAACTCTGGCTCACTGGTTCTCAGGTGCTAGTGCTCTGTGAGCGTCTACGAAGTAGTGATGGTATGTCTTCTTCTTCTTCATTATTCAAGAATGACCATTTACGAAATGATGCAGTGTCGTACTTAGACTTATTAATGGATGAAAATCGAACCTTGTCGGACATATTTGATTGAAGAATGTTAGGAGTGTCCAATGACCAACCTTTCCATCTCAGTGCGCGCTATCGCATTTGTCTACACCCTCCTGTGGTCATCTTTGGTCCCATTGTAAGCCCTGAATCTACAAGCCCTCTCGCGACCTGCATCCAGGACGTTGTCTGTCTCGAAGAGTCGCTTAAAACCTGATTAGGGCTCAGGTGCACCAGAGTCGTTGGGATAAACGATACGGTACTGATTGGAGAACGTACAGTGAAACCTTTAACGCCACCGCCGACAACCACGATGCGCTTCTTGGCTTCCCTTGAGCAGGTCGTCCGTGGTGGAGTACCAGATCGTCGTTGAGAAGAGTCAAGAACAAGTTGGGTGCGGTGGCGACGGACATTGTAGGCGATAGAACAAGTGCGGTCTTGGTGTGAAACAACGCCGTGGGCGTTCACCCTTCTTATGCACGAACGTCGCGTCCTGAGAAGCTCCATTTGACTTGTTGGCAATTCAGGATCCATAACGGCGCGATAAATCCGGCGGAGAGCTTTCTATGGCTATTGTCTGGTGAGTGCATCGCGCCGCTCTGTCAGTCATTATCAAAGCTTCATCGGCCGGCCTCGTCTAGACTTTGAAGTTTGTACATATCGGTGATTCCCATTAGCAGCGAGCATATCGGTGGCGCCACTGCCATGGCGGAAGACGCCAGTGAGATCAAAAGAGTATCAAAAGTCACTTCCGGCATTGTTTTGATATCCAAATCAGGCTATCACTGTCAGCTGAGTTGACGGCGCTTGACAAAAACTTCTGTTCCCGCTTTTTTGGCACCACATGCTCATGAGCGCATTTGATGCCGGACCGGGATACATTTAAGAGGAACTAAAGCCTCCCAGCCCCTTTGAACGTTGCCATGTTCTCGTCACTCTCTACCATCGTCGCTCTTTTATTTCTTTTCCCAATCGCTCAGGCTCAATGCCCCGACGCCTCGGATGCGGACTATGACTATATAGTTGTCGGGTCAGGTACTTTTGCGTGTATGATTTCTGAAATGACGTCGCGCTGATCGTCTCCTGAACAAGGTGCTGGCGGTGGGCCTGTTGCCGCTCGTTTAGCTGAAGCTGGATTTTCCGGTGTGTCTCTGCAGCATTCGCGTGTGGTATCAAGTCTTACTCTTGTTTCAACAGTCCTCGTGGTCGACGCGGGGCACGACATCAATAGTATCAATACGACTATTCCTCTCTATTTTGTACGTTCCGTCGAAGGTGTGTGGTTGGCATCCCTCCTTGCCTGACTGAGTCACAATAAACATATCTGCAGATGAAGCTCTTGAATTGGCTTATACCCTCAATGAATATCCTGCAGACTTTGAGTTCCAGAAAAGCTCGTGGTATCCTCGAGCACGCGGCCTTGGAGGTTCTACCGTGAGTGGGTTCATCCCTCGCTTTCACGCCATCAATTCAATTTGGAGCAGATACACAACGCGATGATCAACATTATCGCCGAGACGCGCTCCGACTTTGACGGCCTCGCGTCCATGTTCAACGATTCGACGTGGTCGAGAGACAACATGCAGAACTACTTCAAGAAGATTGAGCGACACGTCTATCCTGTCCTTAACGATGACCACGGCACCGACGGGTGGCTTACGACAAATATGAACCCTGTCCTCGCCGTGTTGAACCCGATGTTTTTAGGTATTGACATGGCCTCCGATTCCTCTAAAGCCTCTCTAAGTCTAATGACTTTTCTCAAGATCTGCAAATCGTCGACTTCATCGCTTCGATCACGCTCTCTGGTCTTCCTGTACTCGATCTCAACAGCATTGCCGGGGACGACGCTGTGGGTGTTACTATGCCCAGTTTCACTATCACGGAAAACTACACCCGGTCTTCCGTCCGCGATCGCTTGGTCAATGTCGAAGAGACCAGCGGCCGGTTGACGTTCACGCTTGACACACTGGCGACGAAAGTGCTGACGTGCAACGACAGTGAGTCCGGTTCGGTGAAGGCTTATGGCGTGGAAATGGCCCCCGGCGCGGCGCTTCCTGTCGCCGGTAATTTTCACGGAAAGCAAGACCTGAATACGACTGTCGTCACGGCGAAGAAGGAGGTTATTGTTAGTGCAGGGGCGTTCCAGAGTCCTCAACTGGTATGCTCTCCCTCAGTTCGCAAGTCGTTTCGAAGCTAATGTCGTTCTCACAAGCTGATGGTAATGTGCTACATACCTCTTCCCCGTTCCTCGTGATCTAATCGTCGTAGCTTTCTGGATTGGGGATCGAGAACACCTGCAGCAGTTCGGAATAGAGTCGGTGATGCATCTTCCGGGTGTTGGAATGAATATGCAAGGTGAGAGAGGTCTGTCTGTCTCGTGTACCGTGTTGCCTATTCAGCAGATCATGACGAGATCAGCGTTATCTGGCGAATGAGGCAGAACTATTCGATATTCGATGGATGTGTTCTACTTCCGGACCCAGAACAGGATCCATGTCTTGCTTATTACCAGGAGGGCCATCAGAACCTATACTCGTTCGGAGGCGCTATCTCCTCTGTGACGTCAAAGTCTCGTCCCGAATACACTGAACCTGATATGCTGACATATTGGGAGCCTGCACATTTCCAAGGATTCGTCAGAGGTATTTCTGTCCGGTTCTGTGCCCCCAAAAAGTCAACGCTAAGACCTTCAGGCTTCTCGCAGGCCCTCGTAGACAATCCCAACACAGTCACCGCCGTACATTTAAAGGCTCATCCCTCGTCGAAGGGTACAGTCCGCTTGACTGGCTCGCATCCTCAAGATCTCCTTGATATCCAGAAGAATCATTTCCAGGGCGAGGACGGGCTGAGGGACGTGGAGGACTTGCGGAATGCGATCAAGCATTCGCGGGAGGTGATGAAGACGTTGCCTGTGGCGCTACATGTTGTTGAGGAGATATTCCCGGGGACGATGCGCAGAGTGATGAAGCCATTGACGCGCATATCTACAATAACATTTTCGGTTAGCGACGGTGATTTTTGCAGCGAAGCGTACTGATGAGTTCACGTATGATAGGACATCACATTTGTTGCACGAACGCGATGGGCACGGACGATGGTATGCGCTTCATCGCCCCATCATGATACATGTTAGTTAACTTGGAGGTGTGTAGACGAATACGCTGTTCTGGATGGCGATTTCCGAGTGCGGGGTGTACAAAACTTGCGGGTGGTCGATGCCAGCTCGTGGCCCATCGTTCCAGGATACTTTGTTACCACACCTTTCTATATGGTCTGTTTTCGGTGGTTGTCTCTTTGTTTTAGTGACGCTCACGATGTGGTATGTAGGCTTCGGAGAAGGCCGCAGACGTGATCATAGCAGCTGGAAAGTCGGCCTGAGTGCTCTAACTAGTACGTTACTATACAGTACCAGTCTTCAAGCTTCAAGGACAGTTCTTCGACTTGCGTATTACTGAGATGTCGGAAAGATGTGAAGTCAAATCTGATACATTTGCGCATGGGTCGATGGCGTAGTTGGTTATCGCATCTGTCTAACACACAGAAGGTCCTCAGTTCGAACCTGGGTCGACTCAATGGGCAGAAATCAGTCATGTTTTTCGGTAGTTCCGCGGACCGTATTTTCATTTTTACCATCGAGCACCCTGCCACCCGGGTAGAGTAGCGCAGTAAACCTCCCGGGGGGTGTAACATAGTAAGTTGTAACGGGGCCCCCAGGGCTTAGTTCTGAAACCGTTAGTAACGGTTTCGATACCAGCACGTGATGTGGCGTTGATGTGGAGCCGCCTTGAGTTCAAACTTACTTTCTCAGCGGGGGTTATTAACTGGTTAAATTGATAATATTTGAGGTATCCTGCACAACCCTAATGTCTTTGTGGCTGCGCACTGATGCTACTAGCTCTAAAGCACCGTGATGATTTCCCCACTGTCCTCGCGAACACCAGCTAAGTAGTCTGGAACCAGTTTTGTATGCCACATTTTCTCCTGCCATCTCCAAATGCCCCTAAAATTACATCTTCTCCAAGCTCCCACTGTTCAGTTGTTATACTTACCGTTGATTTACCAAGCTGAAAGCATGAAGATGTTTATGCAAGCACGAAATCTGAACCATGAACAAGCACAGCGGCCTAAATTACGAAGTCTCTTGACTGCTTGAGTTTTTGCAGGGGCGAGGAGAGAACAATTGACTGAGGATACTTGAAGTTGCGTGGTACTGTCAACAGGGCAAAGTCAATCTTGCAAACTATCTAGGAAGGGCAGTCCGCAGACTGCAACCGCAACTACTAGAATGGAATTAAGATAACACGAAGCGAATGTTAGGTAATGAATGTCTGGTGGAAGGAACGACATGAGCCCACGAGTGAGAATGAATCCACTAGATCCACCTTCTAATGCACCATTGAGACGTGTAGCGGTAGCTGGCCCGCTTTCCCGTCGACAAATGGATTGAGTGCGGGTGCGAACCTCTTTTCAACAACCGCGCCTGTGTCCTTGAACTCGAATGATTTGATTAGGACCGATAAGATGATTTTCAGCTCCATGACAGCTAACGAGAGTTAGACAACAAGACTCTGTCATACATAACGACGAACCAAGACGCCATCCAATACAGTTGCGTGGTCCATCTGCAAAAGTGGTCACATTTGCGAATGGACCATGGGGGAGCCCGGCGGAGGGCAAACCGCCGGGAACGAGCCATCTCTCAGGGTTGAATTCAGCTGCGTCGGGGCCCCAGGTCGCGGGGTTAACGTTCAGCACAGTGAATGGAATGACGAAGCGCTACTCCCAAGTCAGAATATGCATGAAGGATAACAGTCTACCTTTGCTTACCTGCCCAGCTTTCACGTGGAAGCTTTGCGCCAATTTACCATCGAGCATCTTGATGGGCGTCTGCAACGGGATAACATCGTCGCGCGTCACAACACGTTCTGTGTCGTGAGGTATGGGAAATAGTCGTAGTCTAATGGACCGTTAGGGCGAAGTGAAATCTGGGATCGCTACAGGTATTACTCACCCTTCGCGAGTCACAGCATCAAGGTAAGGGAGTTTGTCCAATACAGTATAGTCACCTAAGCTGATATGCTGAAGTTCTGCCCGAAGAGCAGCCTGCGCATCAAGATCCTTAGAGAGAGCGTAAAGGGTAAACACCAGGACGTTCGAAGTCGTTTCGTGGCCAGCGATTCTGAAGTTCGCGTTAGATATGCCAGACATAGCTACGCGTCGCTCAGGTATACATACAAGAATGTGACGATCTGCAGACCTGTCAGTCATTGTGTACGAGAAGAGGAAGACCACCTACGTTGTCGAGTAATTCTTGATGACTGAGACTTGAATCTTTGACGAGGAGAGAGAATAAATCTGTACCCGCGCGGTTGACCTCGTTTTGTTCTAAAAGCTTCTTGCCGATGTTTTGAACCGTTCTTTTGGCGACGGAGTCTTGTTGGAGTGCAGGAATAGGGAGGGACGAAACCCAAGGGAAAATACTGAGAATTAACGGTGGGAGAAAGCCGTAAGCGAATGTCGAAAACTGTTGTACATCTGAGAGCCAGGACTCGGTAATGGTGAGAGACTCGGGGCTGTCATAAGCATAAGCCTGGCCGAAGCCAATGCTCGCAATAGCTTCAAACCTAGGTGTAGAGGTGCAAGATAAGTTATTGACTCTTATGAGATGAGACAACGTACGTGCAAGCCTCAAGGTACATTGGCATATTGAGGACAGCTGAGTTGCTACCGCTGCGCTCAATATCGGAGACAATTCTTTGGACACACTGGGAAACGGTAAGCGCATACCAATGAAGTCAATTGGATTATGGTACTTTGTCGACACACTTCCAGACATCATCGGACATGTTTCTGACGGCTCCAGCGCTACGATTGTCAGTTGAGCCTTTCTATTGTGGTCTAACGGATTTTAAGTAAGACGCACCTAAAGGCGTGCACGACGACCTTACGCAAGTGCTTATGTTCATCACCCTCGGCCCAAACGATCCCTCTGCCAAGTAACTTCTCAATGATTGGGAGAAAAGCAGGGTCCTTGACTGTAAAGGATTTCAGAGACCGAACGAACATCGTTCACAAAACTCACCATAGTTGTAAGCATCTTGGAAGATATGACGAGCGGCCAGGTTATCCGCTATTACGACCTGGAGAAACACGCGTTTCGTAACAGCTTCGGAGACCAACGGCAAAACGGCGTTACGTACGATATCAGGTCGAAAGAGAGCAGCTTTTATCCTGTACACCGGTGCAATGTTGAGGGTCCATCGCAAGTATTCAGCGACGACTTCGCCTTTGAAGACTCGTAGCTGATGTCCCCAGAGAAAACTGGCTTCGGAACGAGGCTGCCAAAAATGAATATCACGGGTAGCGAAGGGAAGGATAAATTCTCACCGCCGTCGGGAGACAACGCGTAGGTAGACGCAAGCGACTTGTTAGAACCGAAAGGAACCAGATTGAAACGATAGCGAGGAGTACGGTCCATTCATAGGAAAAGGGTTTCGAATCCATTTGCGGGTGGAGACGATCCGTCAACGAGTGAGAGGGAAACGAAAGAAATATCGTCTTATAACCGCCGTAGCCTGCTAGTTGCGGAATATCGGAAACGCAGAAGCTTAACAGGAGGACCTCGAGAGGGCTGAGAAGGTCAGTGTGAGAAAATTGAGGCCTACTCCCGGTTAATTGAAGATCTACGGAGTGGCATGGACAGCGGGAGTGATCCATCCACCACTGGTTAAGATTGGATGGGGCATTGCACCCGCCAAGAGAGAGCGTTCCACTGTAGGGTACATTACGGCCACTCCGCGAGCGTCTGAGCTTAACATGGAGGCGCGTACTACCACGACGTCCGCCGTGATAATTGATTGCCTCATTGGTCCGATCAATTTAAATGATACCGCGCTCGGACTTTTCCTTTGACGAAAACGCGGCGAGAACAAGAGACAAGAGAATCGGGCTGAGAACACTAGTCCAACCTCTCTGACCAGGAGCGATGTGATGCCCACAGGAGGGTACATGGTAGATGTCAAAGATCGATGATTGTAGAGGAACCCTAACCCTAAAATGCTTTAATAAATTTAGACTCTTCTCCTCCTCGGAGTCGTTGCCTTAACCTCCGAGTCTCACACCCATAGAGGCATTCCCGATGAGATGCTAAAGACACGACAACTTGTCGGTCTTGGTCTTCAATAAAGCAGTGCGTCATGTCAAAGAGTCCCTTCCTCCAGTGCCATGTCTTCGTTCTCCTTCCCGACCCTAACTCGGATTCAACTCGTCTATCGCACAACGCGTCTCTGTGCAATGTGTGTGATTGGATATAAATTAAGTATAGAAACTCTGGTCACGCTACGAGAATACTGCTTTTCAGCGCAGTCTTAAATACAGGATACATAGTAGGCATTGGACAGTGGACCTTGGAATGATCGCTCCCCGGCCCTAGATTGATATTTAAGATATAATGGAATGGCAGTCGCGGCTTTCATGCACTCATTTAGCTTCTCCTATAATACCACCGGTGGCGTAGCTGGACATCTCCCAGCTTCGTGCCTTGTCCGACGTCGCGTGAACGCTATCAGGCCGACCGATGCTGTTGCCCGACTGTAGAGAGATGCGCGGTGCCACAATCATGCGAGAGCTTCGCGCCTTTGCAGGTGCATTACGAGAGACCGAAACGATGATCAAGTTGAACGTTATCCCGATTATTTGCACGATCTAGAAATGCGCGCGCCAATTGAGTCCATCACCGAAGCGTGCGGGTGGAGGAAACAACTCACCGTGTCCTGCATCAAGGAAGACGCGTTATTTGATGAGACATACATGCCGAAGAAGATGAGAGTTGTCACGGTGTACAACAGTCCGGATTCAATCATCATCACCTTCACTCTCAGGAGAGTGCCGGGATGGCGATCCAAGACTGCATCTGCCACGGGCGGAGTGAATCTCGTGAAGACGGTAGACGATCATGGCTGGATAAGTGCGTTAGCCAACCGTACATCCAGAAGACGAAACCACAGCTTACACGTAGTGAGAACATTGGTCGACAAGGTCAACGACAGCATACTCATCAGGTACGGCGTCAATTGCGAATCAACGTCCTCGTTTGGGTCAAGATGCGCTTGAGTATAGACAGTCATCACGCCGCATACTAACCCACTTCGTCAGTGTGAGGGGGTATCATGCGTAAAAAGTCGGACCTGTCTCCGCGATCAAGAACAGCGTAGGAAAGAATATAACCACTGCCTTACGTCCATGGATCACCCAGCACCTGTAAATCTAACCAAGTCGTATGAGCCAGGACACATCACGATCGGGATCGCGCGGACGTACGAGTATGCAATCGCCCATGAATGTCTGTCCGACGTAGTCCGCTCTTTTTATGATCGCAATAGTGCTTCCCATATTGTTGAACCAGTCCGAGGGATCCCCGCGGTAGTAGATAAACCCCTCAAGATTCAGTCGAACGCTGAGGGAGGCGTTGAGAGTCGCGAATACGAGGAGCGTGATCGTGGCAAGGATCATGGGCCAATTTAGAAGATGCGTCCGCTTGAAATAGCCCTCATGCCAGACGAGCGTCTTCATGCAGAGTAGAAACGAAATGAGAAAGATCCCTGGCACTGTGCATGAGCGAGAGAAAGAGATTTCGTTCATAACCCGAAATTAAACGCACTTGTAGGCCATCAGTCCTGTACGACTTGCCAGAGTTGCTGAAATGGCACGCACCCGTACAACACGTTTTCCGTGAACATCCCAACGACCTGCGCCTCCGCGGCACTGGATCCTGCATCTTCAGAGCTCGACATCGTGTCAACTGGTTAAAACTGGGAAGAAACGCCACGGTGCTCGAGCCATTCAAAAGGCTGATGGACCATTCATCATTGAAATACACGCTAGGTACGATTCGGACGGAGGGCGCTTGTTTTTACCCCCACAAACAGTGTAATCATCAAAAAATCGCGACGAACGTTCGTCTGTAAAGATAGTCACGTTCCCCGATTGGAAAATGTGCGCAGTCTGCTTGTTGTACGTAGTGCATCCGCCCCATGACGCTGACTGGGAAAGAAAAAGTATTCAGTTGTTGTTCTACGCTGTCGTACACATCAAAAGTCCGATCACGACGTAGCTTGTCCAAAGAGCGACCAGAAATCATCACCGCCTTCGTGTGAAGACTCAAGATTGGGCGTCATGTCGAAATCTAGGTCCATGCCAACGCCATAGTCGAACGCTAAATCTACATTCGGCATGAAAGGTTCATCTGGGAACGGGTTTCCATCAAGCATCCCAAGGTACCCAAATGAACCCAAATTCGCCAACTCGGGAGACGGAGTCGGGTGGGTGGTCCACGTTTGTGGTGGGGCATGCTCATCACCGCTGCTGGCGGGATGTAAACAGGCCCCGGTGGCGTCTCCTCGACCGACTCTGAAGAATCGATTGTTTCTGCCCCTTCCTCGCTTTCCATTCGTCGTTGGTTTCCCTTCGAACAACGTCTCGCTGTGCGTTTCTCAGTCAAGGGTTCGAGTTGCTTTCGAGATAACTTGGTCAGGATCTCGGCGATGTTTGTCGAGCTATTCCAGGATTTGCCGATCTCGTTCAGATATTGTATACAGAGCTTAGCCTGTGCCGAGAAAGTCTCAAGATCCTTCTTTGCGACGCGTAATCCCGAGCTAGCTTTGTTCGCCAGGAGAAGGAATACCGTCCCGGCTGAAAATATGGTTTGCATCATCGTGACCGGGCAATAGCGAAGCGTATAGAGGCTTCGCCATGTTGCGACGAGTTCCATGATGTTATCACAAGCACGTTTGCATAGCTGGATACGGGGAATTCCGAATTGATGATTAGTATGAGAAAGAGACTCATCAGTTCGGAGACATGCCTTGACATGAGCAACAGCCTCGGAATCACGTTTTCTCCGGTGGAAGAAAGGTCGATGCAGGAGAATGAACACCGACCAAAAGGTAAGATGGACCATCAATTTGTGCGGCGTGGCAGACGAACGATTGTGTATCGTTAGTTCGACTTCTGGTGGTAACTGACTCTTCCATTCGTGCAGTTGCAGACTGAAAGGAGAATTTGAGTTCAGAAAGCACGGAGAGGCCGAGAAACCTGCTGACTCAATTCTGCTAATCACAGCATCGCTTACTTCTATCCTCGTCCCGGTTGAATGCGTGTTGAGACTGCTTGATCTGTGGAAACATCAACAAACGGCGGCGGCATAAGAATATCTCCCACAAACATGATTTCCATTATGTGTCTGGCAATTTGCAGTAGCCCACACGTTGCAGCGAAAGTCCTAGACAAACAGTTTGGCTGAGAGACCTTATTGGAGGGTGGGTAAATCCAGGGCGATTCGTCGTAGTCTTTGTCAATAAGCGGAACCGGTACATTCCGTTCTGATGGTAAGCTGACACCAAAGTCACGCCCGACATAGAGTGACCAGCAGACGTCCTACAAAAATGCGGTGAGGAAAGGCCAATGAAATTTGAACGAGCGGGCTACCTGACTGAATAGTGTCCAATACGCCCAATTGCGATCCACCATGTCGTCATGCGTGATCAGACTAGCTTGCACCCAGGTTGAGCTATCGAAACTGAGGCCGACTAGAAGACTGTAAACATAAGACAAGGACTGGGCACATATTGCACTCACGAGCCTGTGACAGACGCGTGCTCATACCAAAATACACATACCCAATGGTCTGTTCACCATTGGTCGAGTGGAAACTCCCTAACAATGACAATGCGTGCACCATAGCAAGGTTCGGCTTCGCGCATTCCGATTCCCATAGTCGCTTGGCTTCATCGGAGAAATACTTACGAGACTTGTAGTCTCGTATTTTCGGATCGTCTGAAAATGCTGTGGCCAGTGCCATAAGGGCATTGTGTAGCATTGGGGAATAGTGAGATGTCTTGGGAGGCGTCTGGTGTCTGGGAACACTCAGAGCGACGTGCATATCGCGTAGAAAGAGTGCTGGAACGATGCGCAGGCACCACGACGTGAAGAACTTGAAAAGAAGATTGATTATCCTGCCTTTGTTAGGAAAATGTTTCTTCGTATGAGTTAGGTGGTTACCTGTCATGTTCTTTTCTGTCAAGGGGAACAGTGTCAGGGAGATGGCGAGACCAGTCGAAATTTGGGTCGTAATGATTTCCGTCGCTATCTGTCAGCTGGAGAACATGACGGGGCGTGTTCATCATCTTTGGAAATCTTGACAAAGATGTCGTCTTTGGAGATACGGGCACTTCTTGGAAGCGGAATGGTGCTGCTATGCCGTAGAAAAATAAATCACTGTCATGTAGCTGGTAGAGGGACATCAGTGTGATTCCCATGCAATGAAGCAAACCATTGTTGACCTTGAGATTGCGTGCAGGTACACAGAGCTCTAATGTGATATCATCTTCATCGGTTATGGATGGTTCCTTTTCTTCGTTATGAGGTATTGCGTCGCTTTCAAGTAATCCAGTCGCGTCGGGAGGTTTGAATTGAAGATAGGATGTGTGTTCATCGGATACACCCCCATGTTCCAGACGACATTTTTCCAATAATGACTCCAGAAGGTCCACATAGCACTTGAGAGCATCTGCATGCTTTCTCATTGCTTCATAATGTGCCTCTGTCCTTGGCCGACGTGCAGTTTCGGCAGTATAGGAGCACTATCGCCAGATGTTATTCATGGAATTCCGAAAGTGATAGTTGGCGACTGACTTCGTCTTCTCGCCCGGATGATTGACAAGACGTGCAGACTGGCTTCGCCTCGTCGCATTTCACCCGCCTGCAAAAAAAATTACACGGGTCACATTTTGAAAAGCTCAAGACGCACTTTACTCTGCACACGTTACAGGCATGCGAGGCGTACGTTCCACGACCACGCTGGGTGGTTGGTTTCTTGGTAGAGCCGGTTCCGCGCTTCATGGGATGTGGGACGTGATCGTTGGAAACAAGAATGGAAGGAAAGTCTTTATATGTCAATGTTCCGTCTGTTTTCCGACACAGCGAGTCGACTCCGACTGCCTATCTCGCTTACTTAAGTATTTCAGCATTACTCAGATGTACATGCGGGGGCGTCGATAGTCCGTTCCAGGGGACATGAAGTGGTTAGAATGGCTATACCGCCGTATATGCCGAACAGTGCGACTCGCAAGTACCGTTGCCCCAATAATGAGTGAAAATTAGATGCAAATATAATACGGCGACTGCTATACTACCTGTGTAACGGTCAGTAGTGCCAACGGGCCGTAGACAACAAGCGAACGTACCCGAGGCGCCAAACTAACGATTTTCCCCCAACCCTTCATTCGCAGGTCGGCACTGACGACACCACCAATACGCGTTCCCAACATTTCCCGTTTGTTGTTCAATAGAACGGCCGCATTGTCGTCGAAGCGGACCCAGCGCCCGTCTGGTCGTCGGACGGGTTTTCTTGTGCGGACAATAACGGCGCGTCGCACGTCGCCACGGCGAACCTTGACAGCGGTTAGCGACGCCTGGGCAGCCGCAGAGACTGGTCGAGCGTCTTGGACGACACAGACGATTTCGTCGCCGACGGAGCCCCAACCGTTGTTGACTTTATTTTTGAGAACGTTAACACATTCAATGAGGAGGGCCCCCGAGTTGTCTATGACCTGGAAAGTAGTCAGAATAGTCAATAAAACACGAAAAAAGCCGTGCATTGAGTGTTGATTTGAGGCCAATCATGGCGGGAGGAGAGAGATCACGCGTTCCCGATGATTTCATTACCGACGCTTGTTTCCCTTCTACCACCACTGTTACCTCTACAAACCCCATCGAACCCGCCAACCATGGTCGCTTCACGCCGCGGAAGTGGCAGTATCGTCCTGCCGTCAGGTCAGACGATGGCAATCCACACTAGGACTCACGATGAGGACGAGCTGCCCCATGCCACCAAAAAGTATGCAATCTGCTGCCTCATCGCGACCATCCAGACTGACCAAATGTCTCTAGGACGATGGCGGACCACCTCCGAAAATACGAGAGTCTGTAGGTAGCCAGTCTTGTCCGCAACGTCACTCTTGACAAGCTGGCAGGTTCACCTTGACGCCCCAGCGCATGCGAATGATCGTTGAGGCGTTCAAGGACACCTTGGAACTCGGCCTTCAAAAGCCTGAACAGATTGTTGTACGTTACTCCAATTGTCTTTAATTCTATGATGCATATCTCGTCCATTTAGCCGATGATTCCGACTTTCGTCTTCGGTTGGCCATCTGGCCACGAAGTAGGCGACTTCTTGGCTCTGGATCTTGGTATGTCCTTGCATCATTTCCGTAGGAAAGTATTTGACTTCCCTTGAGGTGGAACCAACCTTCGTGTCTGTCTTGTCACTCTCCAAGGAGAGGGCAAATTCGAGATCACACAGGCCAAGTATCGTCTTACAGAGGAACAGAAGCAGGATGATGGCCAGAAACTCTTCGACTTTTGTGCAGAATGCCTCAAAACCTTTGTCGATACCAACCTGACCGATGAGTCTGGCGCATTGTCATTGAAGCCAGGCGAAACATTGCCGCTTGGATTCACAGTACGTCGCTTCCCTACCACAGTTATCGCTTCGCCTAGCTAATCCGTTCATTTCCTAGTTCTCTTATCCTTGCAGGTGAGCCTTCCGCCACCTGCGCCAGGTGATTAATTCTGATGGACGTTCATTCAAGCCAAGAGAAAATCGACCACGGCGTACTTATTAGATGGACCAAAGGCTTCGGCGCGGGCGACACGGAAGGTCGCGACGTAGCTGCAATGTTCCGCCAATCTCTTGAGACATATGTACGCGTCTCCTCCTGCGCGTCAAGTAATTCCCAGTCTGACCTTGCAGTTCATAACTTAGAAATTGCCTATCACCTTGACGGCTCTAATTAACGACACAACGGGGACTCTGATCGCCTCCCACTACGTGAACCCTAGGACCAAGATCGCTGTCATATTCGGTACTGGTTGCAATGCGGCTTATATGGAGAAAATGAGCAACATAGACAAAATAAAGAATCTTGGTATCAACGACGATGCTGAAATGGCCATCAACTGTGAATGGGTACGTGTCTCGCCGGTCTAGTAGTCGCTTTACTCATTACCTGACAGGGCGCTTTTGACTCGTTCCAACATGAGCATCTTCCCCGTACAAAGTACGATACCATCGTCGATGAAACGTCGAACAAGCCGGGAGAGCAAGCATTCGAGGTACTAGCACAATTTCCATGATCGCAGTACCCCTAACGTCGACACCCAGAAACTAATTTCTGGTCGCTACCTCGGAGAAATTCTCCGTCTCGTTATCTGCGAACTCATTGACGAGGGTGTACTCTTCCTTGGTCAAGAAACGTACAAGCTTGAGACGCCATACGTTTTTGAGACAGCCTTTTTGTCGCTTATGGAAAGTGACCCCACTGACGAACTGCTTATGATCATTGGCATATTCACCCACTTCTTTGCTGTCGAGACAACGCTCGCTGAGCGGCAGTTCTTCAAAGCGCTTGCCAAACTCATAGGTCGGCGTGCCGCCCGTTTGAGTTCCTGCGGAATTGCTGCCATCGTGAGCAAGATGGGCTACCTTGACGAAGGTTGCGCCGTGGGAGCTGACGGTTCGCTATACAACGTAGGTCTTTCTGTTGCTTGTGGTGGCTTTGAACTTAGATCGTTTCCCCAGAAATACCCCGGTTTCGCAGATCGCGTACACGAAGGATTGCAAGACATCTTCGGCGATAAGGGGAAGTACGTACCTTCTCAGTCTCTCGGTGGTAATGAAGAGATACTAACCCCGGATACCAGAAACATTGTAACGTATCACGCAGAAGATGGTAGTGGTGTGGGAAGCGCGATCATCGCAGGTGAGCAGTCTCCATGACCTCTCACATGTGGCTTTTACCGACGTTTTCCCCAGCGATGACGAAGATTAGAAAAGATGCTGGCCTATATGCTCACGTCTAACTGCTGCTGTTTAGTATCAACGAAAGAAAGAAGGAAAGTGTGACAACAGAATTGTATGTGTATGCTGTATTCAAACTGCTACTTCCCGTACTGTGTCTTTGAAAGCAATGTAGACGATGGGCCGCGCCCTATAATTGTAACGGTCATACGGCCCTTTCAGAACTGAGTTGACGGCCCGCTGGCCGCTCAACCGCCTTTAAAACGGAGAAAGAGAAGGTTGAGAGCTACCTAACAATGTTGTGGTTTCCCCTACTTCTTACAGCGAGCGCTGCATGGGCGCAATGTACTCTTGAGGCGTCAGGCAAAGATGACGCGTCTCAGCTCATTGCAGCGGCTCGATCTTGCAGGACAGTAAACATTCCCTCGGACACGACCCTCAACATCTCGACGCGACTTGACATGACGGGGTTGAGCGACGTCACGATTGTGAGCACATGCGCGCATTATTGACAGATTGGGGATCAATCCTTTCACAGAACCTCGAGGGAACGATTCGTTTCAACCCAGACATTCCGTACTGGGTAGAGGTCAGCCAAGGCCCAAACCGTTCGACCTGGAACTGACGGCGATTGGCAGAATGCATTCCCCTTTGAGTTCCAGGCACAGGTAACGTTCTGGCTTCTGGGCGGTGAGAACATTGTCCTGAAGGGAGGAGGCACCTTGGATGGCGCCGGCCAAGTCGGTTCATCCTTCTTCTGTCTTCGAGACTCCGCTGACTGTGTTCCTGTCAGCCTTGGTATGATGCCTTGTACGTTGAACACTATATTTTCTTTCAAGTACCTCTCTGATGACTCGAGAAGCGCAGCCAACTCGTCTCTGCCGCGCCCTATCATCTTGACGATCTACCAAGGCAACCATGTCTTGGTTGAGAACATTGAGATGATCGATAGTCCAGAGTGGTTTAACCTTGTACGTACTTGGTTCTCGTGTCTTCGTGCTTACCAGTTGCCTATCATCACCACAGATATATGAAAGCAACGACGTGAGGTATAGCAATATGACTATCACTGCGGCGACAAACACGCATAACACGGATGGCTGGAATATCTATCGGAGCGATACCGTTACGCTTGAGCATTCTGTGATTGTGAACGGCGATGACTGTGTCGCGTTCAAACCCAGTACGTCCGATGGTGTTGCTTCTACTGCGGTATTGGATTGAGCGATACATACATCTTTCAGATGCTACCAATATCTTGGTTTCCGATCTGGATTGTACTGGTTCACAGTACGTCAAGTTTCTTCATAATGGCAAACCTTACCGACTCGTACTTAAGCGGCATTTCTGTTGGGTGGGTTTCGTCTCCGAGTCCGTACGAAGCTGACGAAGACACATATGTAGCTCCCTCGGGCAATACCCAGAGTTCTTTGACATCGTCGAGAACGTCACTGCAACGTAAGTCTCTGTCTTCACTTTCCCTGGGGTATCAATCAACGCACCAAGTAATCCAGCGACATCAAGATGTCCAATGCGCAAAACGGCGCACGCATAAAAGCATGGGCGGGGCCGGACGTGGGGAGCGGGATCGTGCGAAACGTCACTTTCAACAACTTTGTGGTGTCCAGCGTCGCCAATCCTGTTGTCATTGACCAGGTGTGTACTAGTTCAACTTTTCAGGTCACCTGCGAAGCCGAATTCCTTGTAGTGTTACATGACTAGTGCAGCCGACTGCTCTGCCTTCCCTTCGAACACTTTCATCCAAGATATATGGTTCAATGGGTACCGTGGCGTCACCTCCTTTTTGAACTTACTGACTCGATGCTGTCTCCAGCATCTCGGGAACGTCGTCGGGGTCTACAGTGGCTTCGCTCTTGTGCTCGCCAGATGGACGATGCAGTAACATCAATGTCAACGATCTGGAATTGACGTACGTCTCTCTCTTTCTCTCTCTTGACTGTTCGACTGACAGCTCTTGGTTGAACCAGCGCTGGAAAAGGCACTACAACGTACAAGTGCCAAAATGTCAATCTCACCGGTAATGCGGCGGGCCTCTTCCCGGATTGTACAGTAACATGAGTGATTACTCTGGTATTCTCCCTCAATAAAAAGGTCGACTTCTTCGTCCCGAGAGCAATGCTTCAAGAATCAAGCACTGACAACTTCAAGAAGCAGAGAGCTCGTATTTATCATTGGGTCATAGTGTTGTGAGGTAAACGTTAGGTTTTGACGCACCTGGGGTTTCGACCGGCAAGTAAGAAACATCCTCGCCTCTGTGATGAAGAATACAGGCTGAATCAAACCGGCGAGAGGAGACGGGTGTGCTCAAAACCTGCCGGGAACAGGGCTGGGAGCCTGGGTGTAATCAAACACAAAACAGGCTCGCACCGCTTGCGCCACACGGAACAGTCGGTAACAAACCAGTTTAAACATCCTACTCCCACTAGGCTACAGCCTACGTACGTCCATCGTCTTATGCTCGTCGCAGCTCGAGCCTCGCTGCAGCAGCTCTGAGCTGCTCGCTATAATCGGCCAGAAATTTGGAAAGAAGGACAAAAAGATGGTTCAGCCCGTGATCGAAACGGGGACCTTGTGTGCAAGCCATGTGAGACACAAATCATAACCACTAGACCACTGAACCATGCTACGTTGCCTTGGCGCAGGTTCCCACGGAGTCCGTTCGCCTTATGCAGTTCATAGAGGATGCGATGTTGAACTTTGCTGTATGTCTTGTGTCGTTCGTCATACTGCATAACTGTGGCCTCTCCCTCGTTTGCGTTACGAGACGAGCCCAAATTGCTAACTAGAGACAACGGGGACGTCAATACGTTCAGTGATGTGAAAACGTTCCTGAAGACATCTTGACGTTCGACACTTTCAGCCGGCAGGTCGGAGCCTAACCTGAGTACTGAGTCACACTCCTTCACACGAAATAACCAGCCGTTCCGTGCATATTCAGAGCGTCCCAGTGGCCCTTCTAGTGCTGTTGCTGGAGGCGGTGGAGGTGGAGGTGGCGGCACGTTATGGCGGCGTTTTGCTGCGGAACAGATGGACGCCACACGTCCTTGTGCTTGTCTGTTACCAAGACACAGCCCATCATCTTATTGTCGTCACCCCATGTCCCAAGGTATCGCATTTCAACTTGGAGCGCGCTCTGAAACGCGTCGATGGGCCCGAGGTCCGTCTATCAATATATCATCTTTCATCTCTGCGGTGAAAAGAACAAGAGATACCAGATGGGTAAGTCGGTGGGCTCTTTTCAATCCCCTTGCTTACCAACACATTCAAACCGTGGGCCCGAGGGACATTTTACTTCCTTCAAGCACATTGGCAGAGGCGGTGCGATTTCACACTACGCGCCATGATCTGATCGGAGATTCTTTAAATGCAGGGGAGGGAGGCACCACACGGACGACTCTGGCGAAGATCTCGGTGGTATGTTTCCGAGACGTCCGCCATCTGAATTTTATGTCCGAGTGCTTCCTGTGGGTCCTTGAGCGCTTTTTGCCTGAAGGGAAATGAACTACCTAAGCATCCGACATGTCGGCCACCTACCTAAGTCGTTTTCCGAAACTGAACAAGGGTGAGATGTTGAACGTTTTCGGAAATTCGGTTAACGTTCCTAGTGAGGATATCGAATGGAGCCACCATCAAGGCAGAGTAGACCGTGAACGTCATTCGTGGCGCGTCGTGAGGGTGTAGCATATGGTCGGACTCCCGCTGCCAGTAGCTGTGCATCGATCCTGCGAAGACAGACAAGGTTCGCACTGTATTGTAATAGTGAGAGCCCATATCATGATGTCAGTGATCAAGCTATCAAGTCGCTTTAAAACCATCTTTCCGCTTGGGTTCCTGCCCACACAGAATACTCCAAGATGTCTGCGGCTGTGCAAGACCTGAACAACGAGTCAGAGCGCCCAGGCGGGAAGCCGCGCGTAAACAACTAGTGTGCTCTTGTACCTTCTTGTACCCGTTCCAGTCCGGACGGGATGACATTCGATGAGTGCTATTCGCCTTGGCCATCAGCGGTCCCAGACGGATAACAGCCGCCTCGTGTTTACCGCGAGGATGGGGCCGTATAAGCGCGATATCCCTATACATGTAGAACAAAGATACTATAGGGAGTTGTGGGAGACGCCCTCATGACATGTCGAGTCGGGACAAGTCGGGTATAGGGCGCTTCTGCGCAGCGTGATTCCTCATTTGTAGACACTTTGTACGAATAATGAACAAGGGAAAGGCATCCACGCAAAGCATCCTCGAATAAGCCTGAGAACACGAGCTAGCAAAAAGGACTTGGAAATCGGAAATGAACTTGAATGCCTCCGTTCGGTCCGATCGCCGGTAACGCGTTCCCTGATAGCCATCACACAGGTTTCGGTCTGCAGTGTATAAAAGGCCCGTCTACTTTCCATGGAGCTTCCTTTCAACTCTCTTCAATTGCCCACCATTGCTCCCGACAAAGAGCACGACGACTTCAACGACGACCATGAGTCGCTCATCCGCGCACCGTAGCAATAACAGAGTTCGCGCTCCGTATGCATCGCAGGCCTGCGACATCTGCAGACGAAAGTGGGTGTTCTCTCTTGTCCGACGTTGGGCAGCGAGCTCATATCGTCTTGACTTTTCAGGAAAATACGCTGCGACGATCAGAGACCCGTATGTGGCCGTGTTCAGCGTCCAAGCGGCAGAACGAGGTCTGTCAGCTCCCTTCAAGATTCTAGTCAAAGCTGACGGTGGCCAAGTGCGCTTGGACAGGCGAACTCGTGCGACAGCCGCGTACGGAGGCCCACTTTGAAGCTCTGCGAAAGAGAATTGAAAGCCTTGAGGCATACAGTACCCTGCTTGAGAGCATCGTCGACAAATGCCGCGAGGAACACGGCGCGGAACATGCTCATTATCTAGATCTCCGACCCGTCAACGAATTTGAGATCGACGCCACCGAAGACAAGGATGATGCTACACAGGATCTTGTCGTCACTACCGAGAACCTCAAGGTATACTGTCTCTACTGTTGTCATTCACCTTGACTCATGATCAATATATAGCTTGAGGACCGTGACCTCGTCTTCTATGGTACGGCTGCGCCTTTCCGCTTCGCGGATTCTCCCGTGCACCAAACCCGCAGGTTCTCTGAGATCTTTGAGGACCCCACGGCTCATTATGTGCTGTGGATCCCGTCCATCCCGTCAACACCTCCCTCGACCGAAATCGTCAATCCGTCGTTCGAGTGGTCGCGTCATCTCCCAAGCGGGCCTCTTACCCGCCAAGAGCACGACAAGATCCTCGACCTTCTCTTTCGCTTCTTTACCTCCTGGTGTCTCCGCGTCGTACCCGTCCTCTTTCTGCGCGACATGTACCGCTACATCTCGGCCCCAGGCATGCATACCAAGACTCCTCACTATTCGCCTATGCTCCATAACGCTCTTATCGCGCTGGCCACCGCGTTCTCTGACGATCCGTTGATTAACAAGTGGGAAAACCGAGTCATGTACGCCCAGCGCGCTAAAGCCTATCTCGAGGACGAGTGTTCACAGCCCAACATATGTGTTGTTCAAGCTCTCAGTCTTCTTGGCAGCTTTCATTCGTCTCAAGGGGATCAGAATTTGGGGTATCTCTACTTCGGTCAGTACACACTGTCCCACCAGGTACTAGGCGCTAATCATTTGATGCCGTTACAGGTATGAGTACCAAAATTAGTCAAATTTTGGGACTGGGCGTTGACTGTTCACGGATGGTCAAGGCCGGTCTGATCAGTCACGACGACATGCTTGACAGGAACTGGGCGCACTGGACTACTTTTAGCTTGGATGTGTGCTGGTCACTCTACGTCGGCAGGGACTGTTCTGTTCCGATCCCTGCTCACATCGAGGACATACCGGTGCCTTTTGTGGATTCTGAATTCGACCAAATTCCTTTCTATCATCACACTGCCAACATTCCCCCACAGCCCAGTTACCTCAGCAAGACGTTTGCTGCGACCTGCGAACTGATCGTCGTAGCGCGGCGTGTGATGGGCGTCGTGAACGGTTTCGGCTCTAGCTCGAGCGGCAGAGGGGACATCGTCAATGATGAGTTGATTAGTCGAATGGAGTAGGTTCATACTATTATTACTTGGGCATGATCTAATCTTTTTGCAGCGTGCAACTGAACCATTGGAAGTCCAGTTTATCGCCGGAGGTCGACCTGAACAACCATTCGCGTGCATCAGCAACGCCGCATCGCTTAATGATGCATCTCTTGTACGAATTGATGTTTGTGCTCCTTCATCGGCCGTTTTTCCATCGCAAGCAGCAACATGCGGGGAGACTGATTGATCATCGCAAGGTATCTGTTTTAGATTGGCGATTGGTTCGAGGTCGACTGACAGATTACCAGCTGTGCAAACGTGCCGCGGAACGAATTATGTCAATTCTGGAGACCTGGCAGAAACTCTATACGCTCCGCTACGTGCCTATTACCCTTTTCCAAGCCGTTTTCAGCGCGGGTACTGTCTTTCTCTTGTTACACCGACAGGCGACTCGCTCCAGGGGTACTTCGCTCACGCGTAATCGGTCGTCTTCGAACCCCACTGCACCCTCTGCGTACCCCGTAACGCTGACTCGTGCACCCTCGGATGGTGCTGGGTCCCGACCCACTAGTGCGCACATTGTCAAGGTCGAGCTTTGCATTGGATACCTACAGGAAATTGGTCGCTCGTGGAAATGTGCTCTCAAGATTGCTTCTATTCTGTCGAAGCTGCTTGAGGAGCAAGTGGGGCCTTCTTCTGCAGCGAGCACGCCATCTGCCACCCACACTGTCAACTTGAACAAGGAAGAAGTCAGATACTCCCCCCCTCCTGGACCACCACCAGGATATGTCGACGACTTTTTCAAGTTCGATGCCGCCATTACTGTGGACCAGCCTGCGGCTGTAGCTGGATTGTTTGATACGGACTACATCCAGCTGCAGTTGGAGGACCAATTGAAGGGCCTCTATCCGCAGACGAATGGGTTCTCTTCTTCGTTTTTATCTGCATCTCCGCAGACCCTCCAGCCTATGCAATCGACGACTGACATTGATATGTTGTTCGCCGATCTGCCAATGCTAGACAGCTACAACAACCAGTTTGCGACTGTGCAAGCTGGTAGGTAGCGTTCGATTATTCTCTGTGGATCGGAGAGTTAAGTATATGACTATTTTCACGATATGTTCTGTTTTAATGCCTGTATGTTACTTGATGTTGTTTTTCGTAGTACCATTATTTAAGTGTACTGTAGCTATCTTGTATTGCTTTGAATGTATCACCTTTCACTTTGCTTGTCAAGGTCCTTCCACAGTGTAAATGCATATGCCAATGTCACTGGTTCTGCACTGAAATCTTCCCAAATATCGCTGGCCCCTCTTTATGGTAGGTTGCGGTTTCCTGAGGAGTATAAGCTTCTTGAACCCGACCCGACAGAAACAGAGGGAGATAGTGCACACAAAACACACCTTGTGACCATCCATGAGAGTAAATCCTCCATGAGTATCGATGGAGAGGTTGATGAGGGCGGCGAGACGACAAGTCCGAGCCCGGCCAATTTGATGTCGCTGCTAAAAATCTCTACTTCAGTACTTAAGTTGCGTTCGTACTTACACAGTTCCTGAACGACAAGGCTCGTGATCAACTCGCGTCGTCACGTGGCTTATGTGCTCTTTCTTTCCGCCAAGTTGCAACGCGTTCCCACCGCATGTTGACGTTCGCCTCCCTCTGGCAGCTCCTCTGGCCACCTGCTCGACGACGCAGAGCTGCCATGGTCCAAGCACAAGAAGAGCGGCATCCAGTTCTCATCAACACCAACGGCATACCTGGGGGTGACGAGCAGTGGGCGGGAAGAATGGTCAGCCACCTGCTATGGCACGGCGCGGCGCTATATTTCGGAGACCTCTTTGTCTCGTCGATCCTCCTGTGCAAGGAGTCTCCGTCCCTCAAGAATCGCCGGGATCGGGAGCGCGAGTGGATTCGCGCCGTTGTCTCTCGGAAATCATCATCACGACGTTCCCGCGATGATGTTGCCATACTGCACATCTACGGACGGCCCAGGTCTGAGAACCAGTTGATCAGCTCCCAACTGTGTGCTCCCCAACAGGCGTCCGATGAGCCTGTAGCTGCCGATCGACGACCACCGCGCTACACCCACGCACACTCGCCCACTTCTTCCATTGCCAGCTTTAGGTCATTTGTGTCGCGCTGGTCCAACGACACGTCTCGCAGTAGTCGTTCTGGCTCGAAAAATAGCTGGCCTTTCAGTCGCGACACTTGCTCCGCGGCCACTGTCGAGCCTCGTGCGGGCCACCGTATCTCCGGGGGCTCAGCTGATTTGGGCCCACCGCCTGACATCCCTCCAGGCAACTTGGATTCGTCTGAGAATCGCATACGCATCTTCTCGAAAGGCATTTCTGACAATTATCACCTCGAGAATAATGTCTGCTCGTCTTTCACCGACATGCCCGCAGGCTTACTCTTAGTCGAGCAACTTCTCCGACTTGTGCACAGCGCGTCATATGAAGTAGGTCAGTTCAAATTTGGCGATGCGCAAAACGAAGTGCTTGTGCGTGTGATATGGAATGTGCTTCGTCGTGTAGTGCTGCATGCACTCGACAGAGGGTTCACTGATGTCGTGGAGCGCGCTGAGGATGTCTGGAAGCCTCAAGGCTCTACGGCAGTACTCCACGCCACATCTCAAGCTGGCGAGCCTCTGAACCTCAGGTGGCTCACGGACCTGGTTGATCATCGACACAGCCAAGACTGGCGAACTTTCAAGAAGGATCAGCATAGTGCTAAGAAGGTATGTTGTCAGGAATACTCTTCAATGTAGCAACTAAAGTTTTGTTGTAGGAACAGAAAGAGGAACTACGGACCAAGGAAAACCTGGCACAGGCAAAGAAGGACCTGCACCGGCTGACAAGGACTTGCACAGGGCTGACAAGGACCTGCGCCGGGCTGACCGGAAAGCTGAGGAGAGCAGCCGGAAAGCTGAGCAGGAGAGCAGGAGAGCTGAGCAGGAGAGCCGGAGAGCTGACGAAGAGCGCAAGCGACGTAAAGAGGAGAGCCGAAGAGCTGAGGAGGCTGACCGGAGAGCTGAAGAGTCTGCCAAGATAATTCAGGATCTTCAGAAACGGTTGGAAGCTGCTACGCGCCCGCGTCATGATCAGTAGTGCCTCAAATTCCTGTTTTATTTTTTCCTCGTTACATTTCTGTGTTGTTGTACAAGTTGTTAAGCTCTGCAGCATGCCACATTGTCTAGAGTATTTGCCTCAATCTATTTAATGCTGATCTTGGTTTTCAGCCGCCGTAGCCGGTACTTCACAAGTTTGAACAGCAAGTCCAGAAACTTCAGGAAGGTTCTGCTGACTAAGCCAATCATATTTTGCCCTGCCTCGACAGCTACTCTCATCTCCACTAGATTCTGCGTTCTCCTTTGTAGAAGCTGTAGATCTATCTTATGGCGAAACCTCTCACTTATTTCGATATTACTATCGGCGGCGAGCCTGCAGGCCGCATAATATTCGAGCTCTACTCTGATCTCGTACCGAAAACCACCGACAACTTTTACGCGCTCTGCCAAGGACGGACCAACGACGATGGCGTCTTTCTTGGATACAAAGGATCCGGCTTCCATCGCGTTATCAAAGGGTAAAATCTCCCATCGCCCCTACGAGATTATTGTGGCTCACGCGTCGTGCATACTACAGCTTCATGTGCCAAGGAGGTGACTTTACCAACCACAACGGCACGGGCGGAATAAGCATCTACGGCGAGAAATTCGCAGACGAGGACTTTGCGGTGAACCACACGAAGCCGTTCCTGCTCTCCATGGCCAACGCGGGGGCCAACACCAACGGATCGCAGTTCTTCATCACCACGGTGCCCACGCCGCATCTCGATGGGAAGCACGTCGTGTTCGGGGAGGTCGTGCGCGGGAAGGGCATCGTGCGCAAGATCGAGAACCTGCCCGCCGGCGCGCAGGACAAGCCGTCCAAGGACGTCCTCATCGCGGACTGCGGCGCGCTCGACGCGCTCCCGGCCCTCGAGCAGGGCGGCGCGGGCGACGTGTACGAGGACTTTCCCGAGGACGACGAGCACGATATGGATAAGCCCGAGGTCGCGCTCGAGATTGCGGGCACGATACGCGAGCTCGGGAACGCCGCGTTCAAGGCGGGGCAGCACGCCGAGGCGCTGGACAAGTGGGAGAAGAGTCTGCGGTATCTGGATGTGAATCCCGTGCTGCCCGAGGACACGCCAGCGGAGATTAGGGAAAAGTACGCGTCTCTTAAGAGCGCGCTGCTCCTCAATGGTGCACTTGCCGGGGCGAAAGTACGCCCTAGAACGGGTATAACGCTCGCTTCGAGAGCGCTCGACATGGTACCATCCATTTCCGATGGCGATAAAGGTACTTGTATCATTATGTCGTGTGCAATGTATACTAAAGGTGTTGCAGCGAAAGCACTTTACCGCCGCGCCTTGTCACACGCGGCGCTGAAGAACGACGAAGAAGCAGAAGAGGACCTGGTCGCGGCTAACGCGCTAGTCCCTTCCGATGCCGCGATCTCTGGCGAACTTGCCAAGACGCGCGTGCGCATGAAGGAGAAGAAGGAAAAGGCCAAGAAGGCGTTCAAGAAGATGTTTGGTTAGACTTGAACGTGTTAGACTGTATTAACTGTAAGAACGCATGGTTAGGTTATCTCGCTCATCACCCATGACGGCAAGCAACGGGTTGATTGGAAAATCCCCTTCATTATGTTGACAGGCAACGTGAAAGTGTCCCTCGAACGCCGCAACTCCGCCAGAGATACTCCTTATGCCGAACAGATGATGGCAGTCGTCCTGATGAAGATAGCGAGATACGCCCATGGACCTCCCGGCTGTTGCGCTGCAATTGTTCTAGCTCTTCAAAAAACTCCGAATAGCACGAACGCCGCGATAGCGACCAAGGCAGATCTGCGTCTTTACTCCGAGCTGCATGCAAAAAAAGTCCATATGTATAGCTGAATAAATTTACGACGATAAAAAAACAACGAAACTATCCGAATGTAAATCCAAAAGGTCCGGGAAAGCAGCTCCTTCTTCTTTCATTCAATTCAACGTCAAAGATCTGCCAGAAATCGAATCTTCCTCCTGATTGACGCCCCTCTCCTCCTCATCCTCCTCGCGGCGAGCACAAGCCCTCGTCTAATAAATCGACCATAAAATATCGTGTGGTAACATGGGCAACGTGAACTTCTTGTCTTGCTTCTCATATTATACATATCTCCGTCTCCGTGGGAATAGATCACACCATCGTGGATGGGGGCTGACGTGGATGCGCGGGAGGCTGCTGTCGTGGTGGAGACAGTGAGCGCGAGCGACGAGGTGGAGGCGTCGCAATAGCTGGCCCTTGAGTGGTGGTGGGTATCCGGGGTGGCGGGGGTATGGATTTCGGGGTCGGCTTACGGAACGTCTATACACTAATTAGCGAATGCCCTCAACAAGGCAAAACTAGAAGACATACATGCCGCGACATTATCATCTTTGCCATGGACACTGGTGGCTGTTTTTCGTACACAACACCTGTGTGCTCTATGAGCCGGAAAAAGCCACCGCATAAAGGGCGCAGATACGCACGACGCTGAGCCTCGACCATCTCCAGCGACATCTTATTGTCGCTGGCCGACTTTCCAGTAAATTTGCGGGCTAGGGAGCCGTGCAGTGACCGAGCCTCGTCAGGGAGGTTCTCGAGTGTAAGCACGCCCCACAGCGACAGCTTGCCGCTATGACCGCGGTGGCATCGGTAGGCCCAGAGAACGACGAGCAGGAGGCCGACGAGTGCTAGCGAAAGCACCGAGAAGGCACACGACGAGGCGCAGTCCACGGGAATGAGCAAATGCATCGCTGAACGTCGTGGAAGGAGGCAACCATCAAGTCTGATGGGACCTCTACTTTTAAGTATAGGCGATGACTAAGGACCGGCTACGTGCTTCCTTCCTCCTTTTTTCCTTTTTTAATTTAATATCCGTATGGCTGCTAGCTGCATGGAACTAATTATCGATCTGTTTCTCTTGATGTCTCCCCCATTCTGAATCCCCATCTCCATCTCCTCCTCTTCCCCGACCATCACCAGAAGCTCCATTCAATCTGTCGGGCGGTGTCTTTGACACTGACACACTCGTAGTTCCACCCACTAGGTTACCAGCAGTGGATGGCCGGCCCAGGCGGGTACGATCTTCGCGCCACTGCACGAAATATTCGACGCTATCGGCATTTGCTTATCTCGTCTATGAACGCCTGAAACTCGGCCCTGTATGCACTTAATGAGAGTCTGATGCCCCTGCCGCATTTGGCGCACGACGCACAAACCTGTGTCTCATTTCTCTTCGTCTTCTGCTTCTGAGCTCCTTTGACGCCCGTCTGAGTCGGTTTCACTCCTCCGAACGATACGTATGTCCGCTCGGGATTGGGCAATTGAAGCCGTTCTGTCTACGCCGTTTACATACGCGTGTTTGTGGACACTGGACAGTGCAGCTCATATTCGTCGTCATGCTAAAGCATTGCGCCACTATTATTACACGGATACACGAGGCGCAACTTTGATCAAATCTCAATATCTTGTTGATTGTTGATCGCCGTCCGAGGCGCGCTCTAGACTTTCTCACGTTCGTCGTAACTCTGGCGTCTTCACACACCGCAGATAACATAGGAGTCTGACGACGACTACACCACACCGTGGAGTGTGTTAACACGAACTCGTTAGAGATTCTTCTTCTTCTTTAGACTGCCCCTTCGTCGCATCGCGACCCCTCAAAATTCGCGTCTTATAATCATTATCCGAGCCACGTCTGACCTAGACACTTTGACCGCGGCACTTGCGACCTACATACCGTGCGTCATAGAATTGTCTGCACGTAGGTCTCAGTCGCGCCAATTGGCCTCCTCCCGACCCAAATGTCATTAGCCGGGACCTCTGAGTACGAGGTAAGCAGACCTTCTTCCACTTTCGCACCCGGTTGGACTCAATATGGGTAATACCTCCCTAGTCCAGAGGCTTACCTCGATCTGACAGCGGAAAGAGCTTCTAGCACTTGAAGTTGAAAAATTTCCAACGAATAATGCCCGAGGTAAGTAAGTACGTTGGCTGGGACATGGTAGACTAGCGGCGGATAATCTGCGGTGACGGCAGGATCTACAGTTACGCCACGCCGGAACATTGTCGCGGTCATGTCAATGCCTATTGGTGGCCTACGCTGAATCGAGAACACGCGATCATGTGATGGCAGCGCTTGACGCAGTACATGGTCATTATAAGCTACAGGTGTCATTCTAGTCACATTTCAGAAGGGTCATATGGCTAGTACCGATAGATGAGATCGGGTATACGAAGCACAACACGGCGGATGACGCGTCCCCAACCTATCCACTACTAACTCGACACATCTACGTCTCGGTACTAAGTGCATGCTTATCTTTGTACCGCTCCCAAACATCCACCCACGCCTCATTCGGGCGTGCTCGCCAGAATAGTTGTCGAAGAAAACATCCTCCTCCTTCCAATCTGTCCAGACGATTTCGCAGGTATCATTTATCTGAGGAGTGGCTGCCATAATACTGGTCGGTGTCAATGTCAGTCATCCAGTAAAATCTGCACCAAGACAGAAGGCCCTTTCTAGACGTTGTCGCAGCGCATTTTCAAGTGGTGGAGATGACGAACATCAACAGTGTGATAGATCCCAACGATACAGAATAAGACAATAATATAGAGAATTCACTACATTCAAGTTCGCAGTAATAAATGTTGTATACACCCATTCCTTTGGGGGCCCGACCTTCCCATCACATACAGGAGAACGTGGCTCCATGGCTTCAGCAAAAATGCGCAAGACGCTTCAGTCCTCGTCATTACCCGCCGCGTCTACAATCTGACAGCCCGAATCGCTGCGCTGCCGCTTACTGCGATGCCTGTTCCAGACGTCGACCCAAGCCGCTGGTTGGGCCAAAGCATCCTTAAGGCTTCGCACGGGCTCGGCGCCACAGTCGTCAAGATTGTCATCCTCCCAACGCGCGCGTGCCTTTTTGGAGGTCTTATGTACCCAAGGCTCGACTCTTGATTAGAGACCTCAACGAGTCCAACGCGAGTCAGACTCGCGACTCGTGACGTGGGTACCCACGCAAAAAGAAGTCCAGTTCAGACTCGCGTCGGACTCGACTCGCGATGACTCGTGAGTCATCGCGAGTCCACTCGCGAGTACTCACCATGAGTCCGAGTCATCTCGGATACTCACGAGTACTCGCGAGTCCATACACCCCCAAGTATTCATGCGCAGCGAGCATCCCCGGGCAATGGCACGGGGACAGTCAGCTGGGCATGAGGGTATGGTGGGGGTGATGGTGGAAGGATGGTGGGGGTGGGGGTGGAAGGATAGTGGTGGTGGTGGAGGATGGTGGTGGTGGTGGTGGTGGTCGACTCCGAACGACTCGTCGTCGCGTCCATCTCGCGTCATCCGCCTCATCGCATCGCATCCCCCTCCTCATCGCATCATCATCGTGTCGTCGTCGTCGTCATCCTCATCCTCATCCATTGTTGGCACCGCAATCCAGTTGGTGTCAGCAATCCAGTGATTGGATCGTGTGCTGCCCGTTTGCGGGGCTTACGCATCCTATCGACGCCGACTCAAAGTCGAGCGTCGGTCATGTCGGCGCCGACTTGAAGTCGAGCGCCGATAGCGTCGTCGCCGACCTGAAGTCGAGCAACGAGTGTCCGAGTCGTGCTCCAGCTCTGCTGCTAGCGCAGAGCCAGCAGCAGCAGGCCCGGCACAAAGCCGAGGCCAAAGACACACCCCACAGGCTGCCTGACAATCGTCAGAGCAGCGGGGGCGACAATCGTCGCTCCCCAGGTGGTCGTGGTGGTGGTAAGAGGTACAGAGATATCACCCGATCAGACGCTTACGCGTCGCTTCGGGACTCGGCCCGAGTCGCCGGATCTGGCGAAATTGTTGCGTATAGCTCGTTTGAGCCACGCAAGGGTCCGTTTGAGTTGGCAAAAATTTGTAAATTAAGATAAATTACATAGCTAAATATTTGCGAGTCATCATATGATGACTCGCAGTCAGCAGAGCCATACTCAGACTCGCGACCGGACTCGTGACTACGTGACTCGCGAGTCACGCGAGTCCGAACGCCGACGTGCCCGAGGCGAGTCGAGTCACCAGATGACTCGGTGACTCGGTGACTCGTTGAGGTCTCTACTCTTGATGGATACGAGAAAGGCCCTTTATAATTGGGATCCCATTCCGAATCCAAATCCGTGTCCTCTGATTCGGAGCAAGAGCGCTTGCCCAGAGGCGACGAAGAGTCGGTTATAAGAGAAGGAGGAAGATGAATTCGCTCGTACTCCTCTAGATGACCGGGGCCCCAGCTCATCAGGCGATTGGGGTAATCCTCCGGGAAACAGCCATGGTAGAAGAAAGGGATTGGCGGCAGAACTGACCACTGTACAAGTAACATAGCGTCCGCTAGGTCGGATGGAAGAAATGACCCCTGCTCCAAACATAGAAGGTCCTGGCTCTGAACGAGTAGGAAGCGGGGATTGAGAGCAAGTGTAACGGTCGGAAGTCCCGTATACGGTTTATCGAACCGAGTGATGGTGTGGGTGTCGGGATGTCGGACGAATATGGCTTCCTCAAATGTAAGCGGGATGAGCATGTACTCATAGTTGCCGGTAAGCGGGAGTATCTGAAGTTCAGTTATACAGCTGATTTCTTCGACAATACGCATCAGGTCGTCGTGAGTTGAATGTTTGCGCAGTGGAGGCTGATGTTAACTCACGTGCCCTTACAGTTGGGCGGATCATACGCCACAATCCCACGAATTTCGGAGCGGCGCTCTCCGTGTACACCAAGAAGCTGTACAAAATATAACTGTTATCGCAATATATGTTACGGTGTCCGTTCCATGTCATGCAGAGGGAGTGCGTCATCCCGACTACTTTGTCGGGTCAATGAGACAGTAGAATCCGGCGTTCCTTCACAACCTTCAGTGGATCATTTGAACTTGGTAGAAATCTCTTACCGTTCTGACAATGCACGCACTGTACCGTCGGTTAGCACTCCAGTAAACTGCAGACCATGACGGAACACTCGCCATTTGTGGCAGGACATCATGCCCCCAAATGAGAGTAAAGAGTTTCCATAGAGCCGACACCATCGCAAACGTGGAAACAAACACGCTTGCAGCTGCAGACGCCGTGGGCTTCTGGCGAAACACAGGCCTCAAATATATCACAGAGGGCACCCGGACATCCAGCGCCTCGTCCCAGCCATACGACAAATAACTCTCCGTCGCTCTATCCGCCCTCGTGATGTTCGCATACGAATCAAAAGGTCGTGGCATGATCCCCCCAGATAGCACCGTCGCAGGCACCGCCGTCCCATTGATCTGCGCGAATCTCGAGAAGAGCGGTACAGCCGAGATACTCCTGTGATACGCCGCGGCGGAGGTGTACATCTGGTTTTCGCGGATGACGCCCAGGTCGAGCCGGATGAGGTGGTATATGGCCTGAAACGCGTTCTCTAGGACGTTGGCTGGGACTTGTAGGTCGGATGATGGGGGTAGGATGTCTACGATATTCAGTTGGCCTGTGAGAGAGCTTTTATGTGAGGAGGACAAAGGTTGAATTCGAAACTGTGCATACCGTATGTGCCATTAGCATAATACACTTGGATGTACGTGCCAAAGAACTGGGCTGTCTCGTTGTCGCACGAGAGATGGCCGATGACATCTTCTCCATACGAGTGTGCACTGCCGCGATTGGATTCTGAGGACGGGGTGCCGCCGCAGACGCAGCACGGATAAACGGAGAGATCCATTCCTGTAGCGTTTTGCGGTGTGTCTGGTCCGTGCCAGACGTCGGACGAGAGTACTACACTGATCACAAACGTTCCATGAGAGAGAGGCAAACATCGCGACCGGGAATACACACGTTTCGTCGCTCCAGCCGTATTCCTATCTGAGAGGTTGGTGTATTGAATTAATCGACAAGCAGAGAATCCAAAGCTCGTACAGCTCCTAGAAAACCGGCCGTCCTGTCTTTTAGAGCTGCGTGGTTGAGCTCCATGGTCATGGTGTACATAATGGGAAGCCAACATCCGATAGACGCCTACAACAGCATTTAACGCGTCCCTTCAGCACTAGGAGGAATATGTGACGATTACCGATATCGAAACCCTCTCCTCCTTTCTTACAGACAACGTCAAGTTGGCCTGGAAAGAGCACCCAATGTCGGAAACGACGCGACAGCTTTACTGGGCAGCTCGTTTTGATAAGCCGTCGATATTTGGTAATCGAACGCGGACAAGTTCGTTTGTATCGTGTCCCCAATCTTGAACGACTGCATAAAATGGCCCGCAGAATGGCGTAGCGAAGAGGGCACGAGACTACTGAAGGGGAGTGCGTTAGTTGTGTCATTGGGTGTGTATGTGAACTCTTGGACAACGTCATATGCCGCCAGCGGGACTAAAAGAATTATGAAAGTGTCAAGAGAAAGTTGAATGCAACGGCACACACTATTGACAAAGGCCAAAAGGATTGTCAGGCTTACGAAGACGCCACAGACGATTGGCGTAGTCCATCGTCCAGGATACGCTATGCATCATTTGAAATGAGCCTATGAAACCCAACAGACGACGAGGACACGCACGCCGCTGAAGATTGTATCCCAGTCTAAAGTTGAGGACGCCATTCACTAAATCCCGCGGTTGGGGCATGTCATTGAGGAAGAAGGAAACCAAAAGGTCAGGCCAGACTTGCACAAGACAACTCGAGTTGCAAGTCACAATCTACTGGATCCGGAAGGGATTGTTGATGAATGAATGCATTGGCGGACGAACGTTCGTCGATGATGGCTATCACGTTCGAGAACACACACTGTGGGAAAGTTAGCACTCTAACCTGTGCGAAAGATCAGTACTCAGTGTTGGATCAGTGCGTAACTTACTACTTATAACACGATGAGGGAGACCAGGAGAGCCTTGTGTATTGGTGACTGTAATTTCCCGCAATTAATTTGGGCGTCGAGTACATAGGTCAAAACCTAGCTGAGGTCTTGACTCATTTTACCTTCCAGAAGTTCGAGGTGAGTGTACAGCCGCGGCGTCTACTATCATCTGAGGAGGTAGGCGGGCCTTCCTGGCCTGTCTTGAAGAATGACTCTGAGCGCCGTTCGGATGTAAGAATCTAGTTGAGCAAATAGTACGACTCAACTTCTACCCAGAAACGATGTGCACGTTGAACAGCCAATGTACAAGCGCGATGTCGTCGAGCTGGCCACCTCAGTACGTCGATGAAATCCTGGGAAGACATTGCTTTGAAAAATTAAGTTCAACGAAGAACGAAGATGACTTACTTGAACATGGAGGATACATGGTTCAGAGCTGCCATTGTAAAGGTAACACCGTGGCGTCTCACGTCGCCGGCATCCGTGTACCCTTCCCGTGTAACGAGACCAATATTCACGAGTTCATGAGAGTCTTCATTGTAATACCGTCGCCAAGACAAGCATTTGAACAGCGTGCAGCCAAGTCAAGATTCACCAGTGACTAGCAGAGTAGACTACAACAAGTCAACGAGATGTGAGGTAAGTGGTGAACGAAGGGTTGCGTCCCGAAAAGAATGAAGGTACGAGTAGAGCTACGAAGGCGGCCTTCTGGATGAAGATCATCGAATGCCTAGACCAGCAGTAAGTAACCAAATCATAAACCAATCAAATGGGCAGCATCCAGCGGCGGGAAATTGACCGTCGAACGTTAGATGGTGAACGCCGATCTGCGAGGCAAGGTCATGAGCGACATGTAAAAGCCGAGCGAGGATACACAGACCTTCGGATTCACGGGGACCTCGGAGATTCCTTTGTTGCTGTTGAAGAACAAGTTCATCTTGAGATATCCAAAAGTCGGGGGCGGCTGTTAAAGTCAAGGCCCTAAGACGAGAAATGAGACGAGACAGAGACTTACTGGACAAAGTAAGTAGGTCTGTGACTACGGAATCCTTCATGCGCGGTTCTCCGCGACACGTCGTAGTCGTCTTCCCGGATGTCTACAATGATGATCAGGTGAAGGAATATAGACAAGAGCGTCGAAAGGCGTACCATGTAGCCCAAACAAAAGTTTCAGACCGACGCGATTGCTAACGCCGACGAAAAGTAGGTAAAGGACAAGTCCGGGAGCGTCAATAACACAACGATAGTCAAGTGCCTTGCTCAGCAATGAAGGAAGAGGCTCCGCTGAGTCGTAAAAGCGCGCCAGAGTCGCCAACACCGAAGAATTCTGGCGTAGAATCCCAGGTCGAAAACTGCAATTATCAGCAATGGGGTAAACCTGAAAGCCGAAAGAATAGTCGTACAAGGGTCGTTAGCGGCACAAGGGCGTCGTCGACGGTGGCTAGAGGCGCGAGCAGCATTAGAGAGGGTATGATCATGATGCGCAAACGCAGCCGACTTGTTCAGCTTTCCTCGACACCAGGCCTTGCAGAAGCAGACTTAGGCGCGCTCGTGTCGTCAAGGGTGCCGATGGGGTTCCATCCCTTCGAACCAGTGAACACATATGGCTGACAGTTATGCCCTGCAGCGACGATGGACTGCTGAGAGGGCCAATTGATGTTGTACATGGTACCTCCAGGGTAGAGCGCGATGGTCATGGAGCTGTCGTGAGAGATGTTTTTGATGAATCGAACAGAGACGAAATAGCAAAGGCGAGGACATCTCCGGAGGGCGATAAACGCGACCGCGTGGACCCATCCACATGCAGGACTAGTGTATTCACCTCAAAGCGTATTAAAGGGTAACTTGGAGCCCCAGACAGAAGGAGCAGGCCTTCGAGTACGATTAGTATATAGAGAACGAAGGGAAAATGGCAGACTAACTTTGCGTCGACTTCCTTGATATATGCAGAGAACACTCTTGCCTTCATATCCCTGCTAAAAGCACGTTGTTCGGGTGCGATCCACAAGAGGAGCTTGCTGACCCACCAGTTATTCTCGGGATCGAAAGAACACACAGCGATAGCGCGTGCACCACTGGCGACGGCGAACTTGTCTTCCTTGGGGCTCCAACGTACGTGCGTCGCGGCGCGGTTGATGCGGAGCAGGACGAGCGTAGGCTTCCAAATCAAGCTGCCCGTCTCCGGGTCCTGTGTCTCCTGCCATAGGCATTGCGGTCCTGGGGAAGTGACGATGCTGTTTGACGCGGGCAACGTGACTGCAGGAGGGTTTGTGATGTGACACTTGTGACATTATCCACTCTCACACAAACCACCATAGCTGTATATTCCACTCACACAAACCACCATACATTCGATATGGACCCTTGCGCTGGCCAGGTGCCACGGATAGCGACATATCGGGGATCGGTGTCCGCGTCGCGGTATACGTCCAAAATTTGCTTAGTTTCGTTCCGGCCATATGGGCACTTCATGGATGGTACAGTGACAGAGTCTGAGCTTGCATCCGTGGAGACACAGGCGACGACGATCCTCATCACCGCCTTTGCCATCCTCATCTCAGCTATGGTGGAGGCAAAGACGCTGGGGTTGAACACCTTTAACGCGAACATCGTGCTCGATCTGAGCTGGATGAACAACACCAATGTGTTCATCTACTTCATCCTCTATATTCAACACAAGAGTCAGAGAACAATGGAAATGTGAAGTCGAGCTGGCGTGCATGGATTAGGCATGTGTGGAAGTCTTGGCGCCAGGAATGTAAGGCAGTGGCGAGTGCTCGTTTTGGACAGTGCAGCTAACCAATGAATCTCCAGATGGAAGGGAAGCAAATGATATCGAGATGAAGCCAATTGCCACTGCCTCTCCCGGGCCACGCAAAGGAACGGTCCCTCAATCAGAACACACCCCTTTAAAAGGTACATTATTGAGATATCACTCGACTGCATGCTCATCGGTGCATAAAGCACCGACTATCCGAAAGGAACATCTCAAGACCCTTTTTCACCATTTTGTCCTTCTTCTTGGCTCCATCCATCTATCCGTAATGTCTGCCCTGGGGCTCTGGCTTTGGAGTAACCCTCGCACATTTGGTGGGCCCGCTAGCTCACAAAACCTGTGTGCCCTAACACAGGGTACCATGACCATTATGGGTGCAAGCGTCTCTCTAGGCTCTACCACTGTGCGTGTGGTGTCGATTTGTGATGTATGGACTATTTCTTGCACCAGGAGTGAACCTTCTCTTGCCAGCTGGATTGTTCTTATGGTTGTTCATTACACTTCAGAAAAGGTGGCGTCTTTCAGCTAAAGACCAAGGTAGAGTTCTTCCTTTCTGATTGTCTTTGATAAAAATTTGATCAGTTCTATCAGATAAGAGCAAGTGTTATCTATGGCTTACTGTTCATCCGTGGGCCAAAGAGCTCTCACAGGCGGAACTTAGTATCATTCCTGCAGTGATTGGACTTTGTTGGTTACTTCTCGTCAATATTGTTTTTATTATAGACATCGAGCTGACACTGCTTCATAATCGACGCCTTCAAGCTACCACTGATGGAAGTACAATGGACATTTGGACAGACATTGGCACTTCTTTTGCTTGCAGCTCCATTTCGTGATCTAGCAGAAGCCATTCTGGAGCGTCGGGAGAAGCGATATAAGAAGAAAGAAGTAGAGAGTTCAGACAAATCACTTTAAACAGTGGCTGCGGGATGCTACAAGGCACTATGTGAACAGTGTTGAGATAGATGCTTTTATAATGAAAGTAATTCAAATATGAATTTAGGTCAGAGACTTTAAATTCAATTCCTATTAGAGTACTAATTGCATAAAAAAGATGGTGATCTTGGAGATATTATGGAGCATGTGTTTCTTCAGCTTAATGAAGATAGTGTGATATCACTAATTAAGCAGGGGATTAATATAAATATTATAAGTGCGTAAGTCTTTAATCAGTTTAAACAAAATAAAGTAAATTTATTTTTAGGTCAGAAGTATGGATCAGCACTTGGTATAGCTGCATATCGTGATCACATAAATGTGATTAATTTGCTGCTGCAGAAGAATATAGATGTAAATATTCCAGGTAAGTATTTTATATATATAGTATATAGGATTTCAGTCTGAGATTTCTAGGTGGTAATTATGGATCTGCACTCGGTGCTGCAGCGTATGGAGGAGATATAGAGATTGTCAAGCTGTTGCTGAATAAGAATGCAGATGTGAATATTCCAGGTAAGTATCTTTCATATATAATATATAGGATTTGAGTTTGAGAT
>JADNRX010000970.1:0-17064 GCA_015501595.1 Hymenopellis radicata
TAATCATCCACGTGTGCCCCAACGTCGCGTCTGCCGCTGACAACAATACGACTATGTTGTGGTCACCACCAAGGCCATCCCGGAAGTGATAAAGACTCCGAGATACTCGAACCGTTTCTGAATGCTGCCTATACCAGCAAGTTCATCCAGCCGAACATATGTCATTCTTCAGAATGGATTGAACGTCGAAGCGGATCTCTATGACGCGCTCAAGGCTCTCAACCAGGGCGAACCCAAGATCATTGGTTCGTCGGTGTACATTGGGACTAATCTACTCGCGCCCGATGTAGTGCAACATAGCGAGGGCGTAAGTTGAATATTTTCACACCTCATGGCGTACTTATCAGGGCATAGGATCGACCTACGCTCGGTATTTACCGCCACCGCAATTACACGACGATAGTCAATACCGCCGAAGAAGAAGCCCTCCTCCAGGACATCGGCGCGATATTCAAGGCCGGCGGAAGTGAAGTCACCCTCGTCCCCGAGATCCAGCGGAAAAAAGTTCTCCAAGAACTTTTGGAACGTCGCATTCTCCTCCTTGGCGACGCTAACGCAATACCGTCTACCCGCGATATTCCGTCAACCCCCAAGCGATCCTTCTATAACATATGAGCCATACATCTATCCCGCGACCGCACATCTCATTGACGAGTACACGATTCCCATTATCCGCGCCACGCTTCAGGAGCTAGTCGTATTGGGTCGGGCAATGGGCTTCCCGGATACAGAGGACGGTATTCCTTCCGACCAACCGGATCGAACGATTGCAAACACAAAGAAGCTGCACATTCTGCCAGAAAGTGACCATACCCCCAGTATGGCGCTAGACGCGCAGAAGGGATTCCGATAGAGGTCGAGGTTATTGTTGGCGAGGTCGTTCGTCTGGCCAAGGAATATAAAGTGGACCTTCCGGTACGTGCATAAGCAGTCACATTTCATCGACTGACGATCACAGCGGATCGAAATGTTGTATGCATTGCTTTTGGTGGTCCAAAACCAGATTTTGCGCAAGCAGGCTAGCAAGTAACGATGTAGGAAGTTTTGTGGGCACACGTACCATAGGAAGGACAGAGGAAATTCCAAGTGATTGAATCGTTGCGCTCGAACGAATATAGGTAGGTAGGTAGAGTTGTAGTAGATGCTAACAGAATATACAATACGCGTCAAAACAAGTTTCCTCGCCTGGCTCGTCGTCTCCAGATGGATAAGGAATTGGATAATCTTCATCCGAGTCGTCACCGATGGCGTCGACGTTAATGTCAATGGGTGGTGGAGGCTCCTCGTCGTCGTCGTAAGAGTACAATATATGCATTTTGAACAAGAAAGGAAGAATACCACTGGAATGAATCAATAGATAAATACTGGTGCTGAAGCCCTCTACCCCCGTTTGCGCTTGATGTCCCCTCTGCTACATGCCCTGAAGGTACAGACATGGTGACAATGAAGAGGTGAGCGACAGTGTGTGTCAGAACGCGTTGATATATGTCCAAAACAAAGGTGCGATCATGTGATCGCGGACACAGCTCGTCTTAGACTCTTAGTTCATCACCATTAACCACCCCATCACCCCATGGCACCCCCCACTAAACGCAAGAAACTGTCGGGTCTTCAAGGCCTGAAGTTCACGGAAGCTCTGGACTGCGTGCTTCGCCTGAAGGGGCTAATGGATGAGTATCCAGACGAGGCTGAAAATGAGGGCGAGGCCTTTGAACAGGCGGGCGAGGTAATCGAGCAGCTTGCCAAGATTATGACAACCTCAGCCATGTAAAATGTCGATTTTTTCGACTCCGTTGACCGCCCGTTGACTTGGATTTGCAGTCTCAGGTCTGCCACCGTTTCCCGCACTACGCCTGGGCACCTGAACGTGGAGCCTACCGGCGCCTTGTGCATCCCTGATGAAAAAGTGGCAGAGGCCGTATCGAGAAGTCAGGCTGTCGCCCCTGATGATCTCTGGGCTTCGGCAAGAACGCTTGAGCATCTCAATTTTCTCGTCCGGACCGTGCCGCCCAATGTGAGCCATTCATCTTCCCTCGATGTACAACTGTCATAACAGGCCTTTAGTGTGAAGCATCAAAACGTCTGCTTATTGACGCTATCTTCTTCCGCGCCGCTGCGTTGATGCCCGTCGGCAGTTCTCTGTTGCGTCATCTTGAAGCCTCAGTTCCACCAACCATTAGAAAAGAAGGTACCACAAGTCTCTCCGGGATCACTGGTTATCTCGCCCTTATGGTCCCAACAAACAAACTCGGTGCGTACAACTCTCATGAGTTCTTTCATACATCATGGTTTGCTTTAGCCACGTGGCGCTCTGCAGGAAACTTTACGCTCCTCAAATCTCTGAAACCATCCGGCCTCTTTGTTGCGGAGGCAAAGCATGGCCCAGACCTCCACACCCACCTCCCGCAAGCTGTAAGCGAACAGTACGCATGTGCAGTTCAACTTGGGTAAGTCATTTGTTTGGGCGGTTGCACAGCTTCTGAGCATTGCCAGCAAGAGTACAATGCGAGGCGTGCTCACCAATGGCGTCGAATGGACTTTCACGATCGTATATGTCAACGTTGGCGGGTCGGGAGGAACGTATCGATGGTCCACAACATTTGAAATCGGACAGCCTGCAGATGCCAATCGAGTGGAACTTGTTGCTCTTGCACTTGCGCAATCGGTAAAGTCATCCTCAACGATATCCCCGACTACTGAATGTTGGCTCCCAGATCCAGAACTGCGACGAAGATATACAGCCAGACGAGTTGTTAGAGTGTTTAGCCTAGTATTAGTTATCTCGATACTCACTAAACGACAAGATGCCTCGATAAATTTTCCATGTAATATATATCGCCGATGTAGGGTAGGGAATGTGACACTCACTTGAGCTCAAACTAAACTCCCACCTCAAGACAACAAATGAAGTCTATATCTCTACGATGGGAGCAGGATATATACCCAACCAGGGAAGGGCATATAGGTGTTGAACAGTGTGCAGCCGACGACAATGGCGGCGGTGGCGGTGGCGGGTATCAGATAGCTAGAAGAAACCGCCAAGGGTTGTCGAAGGGGCAAGTGAGCAAGTGAGGCCAAGTTTCACACTCCTCGAATATAGGTAGGTAGAGTAGTAGATGCTAACAGAATATACAATACGCGTCAAAACAGGTAACGGAAAATGATACAGTACAATACAAGACTTCTCAATGCCCCGTCATTTCGCATTTTACCAAGGTTCCTCGTCCTCGTCCTCGGATGCAGCAGCACCCCACTCAGCTCGCAAGTGCGCTGGAACGCCCGGCAGGGACCCGTCATCCTCCTCATCCTCCTCATCATAGTTCATCTCTTGCACTTCTCCATCCCCGTAGTCATCATGCTCGTCATCAGAATAGCCTTCACCATCAAAGCTAGCATGATGCTCATGCACATCGTATCCCTCCCGGTCATCACCATCTTCCGGATGGAAGAGGTCATGTTCGCCTTCATCTTCATCCACTTCAACGTGCACATCATCGTCCATATCATCGTCCGATAATACTATCCCGCCTTGTCTCAATCGCGCAGGCGCAACGTCGTCCTCGGCCTCGGAGTCAGCGTCGCTGACGACGATGTACCGCCGAGGTGTTGGCAGCGTCTGAGCTACGACTTCTTCTTCAACATGGTCATCGCCTTCCTCGCCTTCATCGTCGTCGTCGTCGTCGTCTCTAAATAGATAAGGAATTGGATAGTGATGGGGATAATCTTCATCCGACTCGTCACCGATGGCGTCGACATCAATGTCAATGGGTGGCGGAGGCTCGTCGTCGTCAATAAAGCTGCCTTCATAATCGTAGTCGTTTTCGATGTCTTCATAGAGACCCTCCCCTTCCTCATCGTCCTCGTCGCCATCATCATCTTCCACAGAGATGGCGTCAAATCCTCCTTGCAAGAAATTGTAGATTCCCATGCCAAGCATCATCCCGTTTGCGCCGCCAAGATGATCTTCCCGTCTGCGGTGATTGTCGGGATAGAGGCGTTCGCAACTCGAGCACACACCGTCCCAAATCTCGTGCATGCAGTCTTGACACCTGTAAATATTGTCCTCTGCATCGTACACGCCCATCAGGTCTTGTTCGTCTTGGGACTCCTGCTGTTGAAGTGTCCTAAAGAGCCCGTTCCACGGGTCAGTGGGTAGGGGCCGTTCTTCGGTCTCTGGTACGTCTGTGAGTAAGCCCGTTTTCAAGAGGCCTAGAACAGTGCTCTTGATGGTCCAGATTTCGATGGGGCGCTTCGTGATTTGGGAACGGCAGTGCGGGCATGTCTTGGCTTCATTCTCCCTCGAGAACCAATTGAGGAGACAGCTATGACAGGAGACGTGTCCACAAGGAGCGAGCGCGTAAGGACGACGTAGAACGTCGAGACAGATTTGGCAAGTCATGTTGTTTTGGACATGACGGAGCGCATCATCGTGTTTTTTCAGAAGCTGAGGGTTGAGTTGAGCGTGATAAAGGCGACGTGATAGAATTGACGAGTACCAGTGACTGAGCTTGCAGCTCTTCTGTCAAACGAGTGATGATATCCTGGGAAGACTCGACAGAAACCTGTTTCCCTTTCCCTTTATTCTTTTTCATGGGCGGCGGGCTCGTTGACGACAGCTAAGGCTCGATGAATATATAAGACAATAACGCGTGACAACGACATACGGTTTCCGAGTCCGTCTCGAGGGCTTTGGAAATGATGGTGGGCGTAGTTGTCTGCGATGGCTGTTAACGCAGGTCCAGAATAGACGTGTATAGAGCATACGTTGTTGGCAGCGATACTTCCTTTTCGCTTCTTTTTCCTGCGTCGTTTTTTGTCAGACTTTCTGGCTGGGGACGTTTCCTTGAGCTTCTTGTGGGGTCTGTTTGAGTCTGAAATATCAGAAATTGCGCGTTTCCTGGGCTGCGAGGGACCAGCAACGGAAGACATTTCGTGGTGTGAGAACAAAAGCGGTTGCCCTAAAGGGGTCACAGTTTGGTGCAGTTTGTGATCAAATTCGAAAAGGCGAGCTGCGACTTTGCGACTAGAACTGAACTTGTTCGACGATGAACTTGCTACAATAAATCGTGACAGGCGCGTCAAAAGGTAGTCTAACCAAATATTCCAAGTTGCCTAAATGCAACTTGGAATATTTGAGGGACGCGATCAGACGTCATTAGACTAAAATAGCTTGACTGCAACCACCACCATCTTTTCCTCCATCCATCCTCCAGCGTTCCGGCAACCGGTCATTGTATTGAACGCCATAAAACTCGGATGCCCGCCCAATAAGCATCGACAGCACCGCTACCAACGAGCTTATCTTAGTCTGACTAGTGATGGCCTTACTACTCGCGACCTTTCCTTCCCCTCATATATACGCGCTGGATGGACGACTTGGCCTCCGACGCTGCTTATTCCCGCATGTCTTCAATCGCTACCAACGATGTGCCCAGCATTGATGTCAAGGACATCACCTACAGCCTGCGGTCATTCCCAGCTTCCGACGGCCTTCCCAACGCTCATTACGTCCCTCTCCTCCGCGCGTGTACCATCGAGACCCGTTCCTTCCTTCCCCCGTTGACATAGAGCCGTCCAAGGACGATTCTCTCTGTCCGCCAGTCACCTCTCCAAAGGACAAACCATCCTTTTCCTCATCTAAAACCTTTTGGGTCTCCCTCTACTTCTGTTTCAATCTCGGATTAACACTCTACAACAAAGGCGTTTTAGTCTCCTTCCCATTTCCCTACACACTCACTGCAATACACGCCCTCTTCGGGACACTCGGCGGTGCCATTCTACTTGGAAACGGATCGTTCCACACCGTCACTCTCAGTCGCCCGGAGACCCTCCTTATCGTCGCATTCAGCATTCTCTATTCAGTCAACATCGTTGTTAGCAATATATCACTGCATCTCGTCACTATACCAGTAAGTCTTCCCAACTTGATACCAGATGGCTGCTCAACTCCAGCATAGTTCCATCAAGTTATACGCGCCGCCACACCTATTTTCACCATCATGTTCTCTTCTATCATGTTTGGACAACACAGCAGCTATATGAAGCGTGTCTCTTGATACCTGTCGTACTAGGCGTTGGTTTCGCGTAAGCGCACATTATTATTCGCAGTCGGACCTCCCTCTCACTCACGCTCTAGAACATATGGCGATTACTACTACACCGCCTGGGGCTTCATGCTTACTCTCCTTGGAACTGTCCTCGCTTCTCTCAAAACCATATTCACACACGTTCTCCAATCACCCCGAACCGCATCATCCCCCACATGGCGACCACAACTCCCATCGCTCGCCCTTCTGTATCTGCTCTCACCCCTCGCCTTCATTGAATGCGTTCTTCTCGCCTTCTTCACCGGCGAGTTGCGTGATGTGAGGCAGTATGCCACGCACGACATGACCACGCTCAAGGGCATTGCTCTTGCCGCAAATGGATGCATCGCCCTTGGCTTGAACATTGTTAGTTTCACTGCGAACCGTCAAGTGGGGCGCTAGGCATGACAGTAGCTGGTAATTAGCGCTTCTCCATCTAGTTTGACTGCCATCTCACTTCATTCATTTTAGCCAAACGTCAAGCAGGTGCTGACGATCGTCCTAGCGGTGCTAATTTTCGACCTATCCATAAGCTTTACAAACGCCATCGGGATATTGTTGACTCTAGCAGGTGGCGTCTGGTACGCTTATGTAGAATTCGTGGAGAGGAAGAAGACGGCGACGTGATATGCATGTTGAGTATCAGCTACGTAGGGAAAGGACAACTAACATTTACATGATTCGTATTTGTATCAATTCACTCGCATTTGTAACTTAGGTCTATCATGAATATCTGTATTTTCAGTCTAAACCGGCGTAGCGCACGTCTGCATTTGAATCTAGCCAGGCGAGCCAGTTCTTCAGGTATCGACCGCCGTGGCGAACAGTAGACGAGTCTCCGACAACGCACTTTGTGAACGTTAAGCCAACGTCTTCGGAGACGGCGTCACAGTACATACCAGATGTCGTTTTGCTCTTGTCATAGCGACTAGTTTGCAGAATCGAATCGCGTCAACAATGCAGCAAACACTAGGCGCTGCAAGTCACACACCATTCAGCCGTCGTTTCTCTTTTAGGAAACCGACTTCTCGCTAGACAGCGAGACGTCAGTTTCATCCACTTCATAGCAGCCACTCAACGATTTGAATCAACGTGGGGACATATGCCAACTATCGCAATACCCAAAGGCGCCTCCACCGCACGCTCCCGCGCAAAGCAGAACACACCCCATCCGCTCAAAACTTCAAGGCTGAAGATGGCCGTCTCATAACCATCCCAGCCCGCTTGATCTAACACGTTAGACCAAAGCGGGCATACTACCCACATCGATCCACCCTACCACTCAGTCTTCGGATTGAGGGAGGCGTCCCATCAAATGGATCAGGCCCCGACGAGTTTCGCGCTCGAGAGGCCATAGCAGACTCAGAACCATGGACACCACATATAGCAGCAATAATATGGATCATAGTAGAGATCTAGAGTAGTTAGAGTCTGACATGTAGACGGTACAACTGGACTATAAACTGGATTCAAAAAAAAAAACGCCATCGGATATTGTTGACTCTAGCAGGCGGCGCCTGGTACGCTTATGTAGAATTCGTGGAGAGGAAGAAGTCGGCGACGTGATATGCATGTTGAGTATAGAGGAAGGACAAACCACTGACATGTACATGATTTATCTTAGTTTCGTATTTGTATCCATTCACTCGCATTCAATGTAACTTAGGTCTATCACGAATATCTGTATTTTCAGTCTAAACCGGCGTAGCGCACGTCTGCATTTGAATCTAGCCAGGCGAGCCAGTTCTTCAGGTATCGACCGCCGTGGCGAACAGTAGACGAGTCTCCGACAACGCACTTGGTGAACGATAAGCCAACGTCTTCGGAGACGGCGTCAAAGTACATACCAGATGTCGTTTTGCTCTAGTCATAGCCACTAGTTGCAGAATCACGTCAACAACGTAGCAAACACTAGTAAGCTCTGCAAGTCACACACCATTCAGCCGTCGTTTCTCTTTCAGGAAACCGACTTCTCGCTAGACAGCGAGACGTCAGTTTGAATCTAAACACTTAGTTAGAGGTGGAGTACCTTATCATTGCTGCGAACAAGGCTGATGATGACAGCATCCTTTTCTCGCCCCTGCATACCATCGACGGTGCCGATCTCGAGTGCGGCGCCATATCCAGGGCGCAAAAGTGACGTGAGGAGCGTCACTTGTGCTTGGTACCTGCGAGAAGCTTTAAGATGGTCCAGTCCGAGCTACGACGGATCATCTTACGGTGTGATGATAGCTATTTGGCCAGCGGAAACGCCCATTCCTGTCTACGCAGTGAAAAATTCAGAGGGGACCACGAAAGGCATAGGCCCACATACCAATTTGTCCACCCAGGACTTGACGACCATCGCTTCGTTCTCGTTGCATCGCGAGCCCTCGTCGCCATCGCCCTCGAGACGCTCAAAGTATTCACATCCTGCTGTATCGAAAAACACGACAGGAGTGCCGAGGACCTCTTTGATGGCGTCTTCGTCTGTGTCATCGGGCTCGACGATATCGCTCAGTAAGTGTTCAGACACCGAATTGTGGGATTCCAGTTTGTTCTGATAGAGCGTCTTGGAGGGGAACTGACATATCGTTGAATGCATGCTGGGGCTACATCAGTCACATCGCTATGGAACACCTGCTAGAAGATACGAACCGATATTGAACAGTCAACATACGCTTTATTTTATTTCCATACATCTTCTCTAAACGATCAAATATCGTCGTCTCGAGCGTCCGGGGAGGAATTAGTGACGGTAACTTCGATTTCGCGGATACAACAGGTTTCTCAGTTTCCTCAGGTTCAGTTGAATCCGAATCGTCCAAGTCTGACGCATCTTCCTTCGCTTTCGGTGCCGTCTTTTTGGCTTTCGGAGCGGGCCGTTTAGCCTTCTTCTCCTTTTTCGCCTTGTCGAGAGAGAGTACCGTTGGCGGCAGCTGCAGCGGATCACCCGCCAAGATGAGCTTGCTAGCCTTGAAAATCGGGACCCAGCAAACCTAGGAGAGACGCACGTCAATAAACCGTCTACGACTCTTATGCATACCAGGATGACATACCGGTTCAAGTGCCTGAGTAGCTTCATCAATGATAACGACGTCGAAGGTATGATTCCTTAATTGTCGTCCACCAGCAGAGTGGCATGTCGTGAGCACAACCTCGGGAATGTCAGTAGGACATTCGCAGAGGAACACTAAATAGAGTAAGTCTACCTGCGATTCGGCCAAGACAGCCTCTACCACTCCGCCTTCTCTCTGTCGGTATCTGATGCTCAAGTTAGCCTCGGAAGGTCGAAAAAGGAACTCGACCAACTCCTTCCGCAGCGCCTTCACATCTTCCCACAGTTTCTTTCGCTCAGCACCTTTCGGTCGTTTCCCTTTGGCGCCTTTGCCACTCCCAGATAAAACGTTCAGTGTAGATTCCAGTTCAGCGCGGACATCTTTCGCCAGAGCCGCCTAATAATGTACCTCAGTGATGACAGAGAATCGGCCACTCGTTACAGACCTGGTCAGTCCTCGAAGCTTTCACCTCTAGAGTCGAGTCCAAGACGCCTTCATGCGCCATGACCCGCGCTGGATGTCCGATCCGGGTCACTTTGAGCCGCTCTCCCTTCTCCCCAGGTGGAAGCGCCAACAGTCGTTCCAGAATATTGTCCACCGAGAGATTAGACGCGCCGCATACAAGCAATCTGCGAGGTTTCCCATTTGGTGCAGGCGAATGGGTTAGCTGTCGGATGATTTCTATTAAGGTGTGCGTCTTTCCGGTGCCTATCGATGAATACGTCAGCCGAGGATAGTAGAGTTCAATATGAATCTACCAGGCGGTCCGTGGATGCATGCGACTTCCGGTGCTTCCAAGCAAAACTTGATGGCGTCCTTTTGACTGGGATTGAGAGTGTCATCGAAAAATTGGATAGGTGGCACAGGGACAGGGTCCGAAAGAGGCGAAATCGCGGTCAAAACTTGAATAAGAGGTGTTAGTTTGGGAATGGCTTTGTCGTTGGGCTGGAATGATCTGAGCCAGGCCGCCATTCAGGTTAACGAACAAGAATAGGCTTACTTTAGATCCCGTTACAACACTTTCAAGTGTATCGATAGCCTTGTCCATCCTTATTTCACGTCAGATCATTGAAAATGATTTTAAAGGCGTGTAATACCTATCATATGTTACACTGTTGGCAATCTTCAGAACGCGACATCGTTCTGGTAGATCGAGGTCGCTTGAAGAGTCCGATTGATCTACAGCCACGACAACACGAGTATCAGAGACCTAGAAGATGAAACGGAATCGAAGACATAAAGCGGCGAAATTACCTTGTAAACAACGCCTTCAACTGCAGAACTGGTCGTTTCGGTAGTGCTTGCGCTCTTTTTTGGTTTCTTCTGTGCGGCCGCATTCGTCACATTCGCCTCGACTCTTGCAAGATCTCCAGGACTATCGGATGTTCAGAGGTCAGGTGCAATCTAACGAAGAAGGAAGATTCTTATACCGAAGGGTGTGGGGCGGGAAAATGACAGATGTATGGTATGCCGCCGGCCGTTCTAGCTCAATAAGGCTGCCTTGAATGAACAAATTTTCACAAGCGAGCACTTGTCCATCACTTACGTCTTCCCACCGAGCCCCACGTTCATCGATACAACACCAAGACCGGCGAGAGATAAACCTTTCTGTTCCAAGAGCGTCGGACCGCAATTTGATAAAAGAAGGGAGCTCCGTTCAATTTCTGCATTTCTTTCTTGGGCAAGAAGGTGGCGTTGTCGCGCAATGAAGGCAGTGAAGGCGGCGTTCTGCGGCTCTGTCATTGTTGGTGACAGAAAGAGGCAAAGTACAAAAAAGGCAATGAACGCACAGAAATCCGGGCCGGACGTAATTTGACAATTTGCATCAGGATCGTATACGCCTTTCACGTCATCAAAGGCGCATTTGTGGTGACTTACCATCATCGCACGCTGCAGGGGCGGGGAATATAGTTTGGGTTGAGTTACTCATACAATTATTCAAGTTACTACTTACTTAGTGGGGATGAGGTCTTCACATGAAGTCCACGACGCACATGTGCGAGGAACTTGAAGTTGGGCTCGTCGATGATTCGGACCGGAGGCCCCAGTCAGAAGCCTCGCCCAGGATGAGTTTACAGAAGAAGATTGATTTGGCTCATGCTCGGAACATCAGCGTAGGACAAGTTCCGCATCGCACATTGGCACTGGGGCACCACTGGGCACCATCGAATTCATGATAGTAGGTTACGCTCACACTAATGGGGCTTTCTGATCATCTTAATCTTCAATAGCATGCCGTAGAGCCTCGGCAAACCGTTATCTCTCAAATGTATTCATAAAATTTCTACTGTGCGAATCGTACGCAAGAATAAACGACTTACGCGCATTGTGCACGCGTACCGTCGAGGCGGGGTATGGCCAGGACCGGTATGTAAGACCGAAAAACAATACAAATCACGGAGTATTCGATATTGAACAATGCTTATTCTGGGAGAGATAGCCGAAGTACCTGTACGACGCCACTGCGCCCTTGTAATTACCATGTTGGCTTGTCTTGTACGTTGATTTGGCGTTGATAGCGATTTGATGCTTGGGTGTACGTATACTTCCGACCGGTAGTCAGTTATGCCCGCAATGAAAGCCAAGGCCAAGTGACAGGAGATGCGCAGTGAGCCAGAAATAATCGCAAACGAGGGATTACGTTTCGGACCGTGTCGACAGTCGCCACAATGGCTAGAAGAGGGGCTGCTCTGATTCGAAAAATAGAAGGACGTTTATGATTTAATTGAAAGTTGGACGTCGGATAATGCTGTCAAGGGAAAGCACTTGGTGGGATCATATAGGAGCTATACCGCGACAGCTCCACAGGCATGCAGTGCCGTTATGTAGGTTATCGGTAAAGGTGAAAGTCAGTAGCAGCTGCGACAGGAGTTGGCTTGCAAGAAAGACGTTGGCACCTGACCCCTCGCGGTCATCTGTGGTATGTAGGTCCATGCTGATCCAGGATTCGAGGCCGAGGTCACTAGTGGTTTAACACGACGCGAACTGAGTACTGGTCAAGGTCAAATTTCTCCTGAACAGTATAGATAAGGGGGTTTGAGCCGACGGAGCAAATGAAGAGGAGACCAGGAGGAGAAATCACGGAGTTTGACGCGGTATAGCCCTAGCACCGGCTCGTTACGCGTAAAACCTCGTAAACAGCCAACTCGTGGGTGTTATCGATGCCTCGCTTCGCCAAGGTGCGGCAAGAGCGCCCCAATGAAAGAACATTCGAAATTGTTTTATGTGATTATCGCCCCATAATCGTTCCCTGTCGTTCCACGTTTAGCCGACGTCGGACTTTGAAACAAATTTTATAAGAACCCGGGAGTTGCTACCTTCCCTTACCTACACCCACTACTTTCCAGCGTCTCTTGGACACTCTTCATCTCTCAGAGTTACTTGCTCCTGTGCATGTACTCGAACCAGCTTTGCAGCTCTCATAACTCTCATCGCGGCACCAAACACACGTCTGCTGCCGGGTTTCTCATATCGTTCTAAGTCCCTCCCCTCTGTCCTCTGTTGCATATAATCTATCTTCACAATGTCTGCGTCCGGATACACCACTCCCGAATCCGAGCTCGAGGGCATCCTCCCCGTTCACCCCACGGCGGCTCGTCGTCCCCATGCCCTGGTCGTGCAGTCCGAGCACACCTCGTACTCTGACGAGCATATCACCGCCAAGTACAGCAACCGCGGTGCCAGTGTCATCGTCGCCGATGGACAGTTCATCATCAACCCGACAGTAGACTCGTTTGAGTTCCAGACGAAGCGCGAGGTTTCCAAAACCGGGTATGTCGTTTTTTTTTTCTCGCGTTATGATCGCCTCTGACGCGTTTTTTAGTCTCATGATGATCGGACTTGGAGGCAACAACGGTAGTACGTTGACTGCGACCATCCTTGCGAACCGCCACAACATTACTTGGCACACCAAGTCTGGCATCCAGCAGCCTAACTACATTGGTTCGCTCCTCCGCGCCTCTACGGTCCGCATTGGCACGGAAGCTGGACCGGCAAGGATGTCCATGTTCCTGTGTCCGACGTCCTCCCTATGGTCCATCCCAATGACCTTGTTCTCGGCGGCTGGGATATTTCTGGCGCTCCTATGGACAAGGCCATGGAGCGCGCTCGTGTCCTCGACTACGACCTCCAGCGCCAAGTCGCACCTCACATGGCGGGCATGAAGCCTCTCCCCTCCATCTACTACCCCGACTTCATCGCCGCCAACCAGGAGGCTCGCGCCGACAACGTCATCCCCGGCACCGACAAGCAGGCACACCTCGAGCACATCCGGGCGGACATCCGCAAGTTCAAGAAGGACAATGACCTCGACCGTGTTGTCGTCTTTTGGACTGCCAACACCGAGCGCTACAGCGACATCATTCCTGGTGTCAACGATACCGCCGACAACGTGTTGAAGGCCATCAAGGCTTCCCCACCCCGAAGTTTCTCCTTCCTCGCTATTCGCCGTGGCTGCCATCCTGGAGGGCGAGCCGTTCGTCAACGGTGCTCCTCAGAATACCTTCGTCCCGGGTGTCATCGCGCTTGCTGAGAAGCACAAGTCCTTCATCGGCGGAGACGACTTGAAGTCTGGCCAGACTAAGCTCAAGTCCGTTCTCGCCGAGTTCCTGGTCAATGCTGGTATTAAGCCTCTCTCTATTGCTTCGTACAACCATCTTGGTAACAATGATGGCCACAACCTCTCGGCGGAACCGCAGTTCAAGAGCAAGGAGATCAGCAAGAGCAGCGTCGTCGACGACATGGTCGACGCGAACCGCTTGCTTTTCAAGGCGCCTGAGGGCAAGGGCAAGGGTGAGCACCCTGACCACATCGTCGTGATCAAGTATGTCCCCGCTGTTGGTGACTCAAAGCGCGCCATCGACGAGTACTACTCCGAGATTTTCTGTGGTGGTCGCTCCACTATCAACATCTTCAACGAGTGCGAGGTATGTTCCGTTGTTTGTTCTCGCGTTCACCCACTTATACCGCCTTAGGATTCTCTTCTCGCGACGCCTTTGATCTTGGACTTGGCTATCCTCACTGAGCTCTTGACTCGCGTCAAGTACCGCAAGGCAGGCTCTGGCGAGTTCCAGCCTTTGTACTCGGTTCTTTCGCTCCTGTCGTACATGCTCAAGGCGCCGCTCGTCAAGCCAGGTCAGTTCACATTCGGCCAAGGGAATGTTCTGCGTCTGACATTTCTTTAAGGCACCGAGGTTGTCAACAGTCTCAACAGGCAGCGCAATGCTCTCGACTCGTTCTTGAAGGCGTGCATTGGCCTTGAGAATAACAGCGACTTACTGCTCGAGACCAGGATCTGGTAAAATGCAGATGTCGGAGAATTGTGTCCCGCATGGATTCAACTCCATCTGCGGAGAAGGTCGACCAAAAGGGTCCCATGTTCTTGTTTTCTTAGATGTGTATTACACCTGAATGTTACCTGATTGTCTGATATGAACGAGTGCGAGTTCTACACCAGTGGATTCCTTAAGCAACTTAGTTATGTTTAATGCGGCGCGAATCCTGGCAGTCCTAATGGTTCAGTGATTGTATAGTGTATTACCCGAATGCACTTTGCGTGCACATCTTGTAGCGCACTCAAAGCTGATCAGATCTCGATAAATAAGAGCGAAACATTGACGTTTCCGATTTGACAGCGGTGGTCAGGCTGGAAAATGTGGCGCAATATAATATTTGGTCTCATGGTCGTCATACATACACTTCGCTGGGAATGTTTACATGGTGATGCCCTCATGTTAAATTGCTTCATGCCAAATCCATGGTTAATACTGCGTCTGCTTTGGTTAACCAGAAACGTTCCTTGCCTAATCTGATTTCAATTTTCGTGATTGGCAGAGAAAATGACAGCAAGCAAAAAATAGTAAGCATATGAATTCACAAGTCCGTCGTAAAGAATTGACAATAAGTAAGTACTGTAGGAGTTTGCGTTAAAAAGTCATCAATCAGAGCATAAGTAGTCCGCTCAGTAGCCAGCGCCGCTTCCACCACCGGTGTATCCACCAGTGCCGTTGATCTTGATAGCAAGCGCTTTGAAGGCATCAAAGTTCTTGTCGCTGTCTTGTTTGGCGTTAATCGAGAACACCAATTCCAGACCCGCAGTGGCCCGTCTGTCCACAGAATCCCCAGATCGGCTTGTCCTGCGAAGCATTAGACATACCTCGTGGTAGGAAAGATTAACATACATCGTAGATCGTGATCTGGAACGTGGGGAACTCGGTGGCGTTGGAGAAGACGGGCATACTGTAAATGACGTTGATGAGAACAGCGCAGAGGTCGTCCTGCGAAGAAATACATACAATCCAGAGTTGAATCCGACTTCTCCTGTGCTGGAGGTGTCAGCGAGCGGCTGGCAAGGGTTCTCGAAGCTGCTCTGGGTCGCGGTGTGGTTCTGGGATGGAAGACAAAGGTGACCGTGTCGTGGACGTTGGCCGTGATGTTCGGCGGCCCGTATGCAAGGCTGTCCGTCAACACCAACGATGATCTGGTGGTCGCAGGGAGCTGAGGAAGGTATCAGTACTGCAATCGGTGGCGAGGAGAAAATCGCTTTACTGTAAGAACCGTCGTCCGAAGAATAGCTGTCGTCCCAGTAGGTACCGTCGTCATCGCAGGTGTAGCCAGGAGGAGGAGGAGCGGTGCCATTAGTGGCGATGGCCAAACGCCTTGAAGGCGGCGAACGAGTGGGGGTCGTAGTCGGGAGGCGGGTTAAATGGCAAACACCATACCTGCATTTGTGTCAGCGGGTAATGCCTATAAAGTGATGTCGAACCTACCCATGCCACAATGACCGGTCTGTTCGCAGTGAATCCAGACGGGCTTGTCGTCAGTAACTGTGACATAGAATGACTTCGTCTCGTAGTCATCAGGCGAAACGGGCACACTAAAAGTCATGGACGTCAGCGTAGAAATGTAGGAATTAAAGGTTAACCTACAAGCCTGAATCGACACCATACTCTAGAGGAACACATGGAGTATCGAAAGCAGACTGGGTGACGGTATGGTTCTTGGGGTTGCTGGAGACAGCGTCAGATGGGTTTGTCGTGGCCATAGAGGCGGAAAATCGCTTACAAGTTGAACTGAACGGTGTCACCGACGTCGGCATAGACATATTCGGGATAATACGCAAGCATGCCGTTCGGGCCAACCTCTACCGTGTGTGTTTGCCCTCCGTACGTGGCCATAGCCGCGGGCACAACAGCAGAAAGAGCAAGGATAAAAGCAGACAGTGTCATCATCGTGAAGATTAAAGCGCAAAAAAGCAAGTTGGCGTGTAGAAGAAGAAGAAGTCGAAAGACGCCAACGAAAGAGAAAGAACACCAAGCGGTAAGGAAATATAGAACCAGGCTGAGCCTTTATAGTGCCACAGTGTCCTATGTTCTCGGCTTCCATTAGTTCGGTTTCAGAATTTGACCACGCTAAACCGCGCACTGGTACGAACGCAGTGCTGCATTAGGCAGATTTTGCAGAGCCCGTGGGCGGTCGGGTCTTTCGGAGTTTCCGATTGTCGATGTGTCCAAGCGAGCCAAGGCAGTGCTTGTCCACGAAGTTGGTGGAAATCAAGAATGATGCGCCATTAATGCCGCAGACTACCCTCGATGGCTAATGCTTCGGTTCCTTGGCAGAACACGTAGTAGGACAGTCTGAGAGCACAGGCAGAATATGGACATATACGGTGGGGAGACGGGCGATGGACGCTGATGCGGTACGAATGCGGATCTGAGTCCTGTGTCTTTGGTGGGTATGTTTCTGCTAGTGTCTGCGAGGATTGAATTGAGCAGCGCCTTGTGGGCGGGCTATCGGGGCACTCTTCATCAAACACTTTGGAAATAGCCCACTAATAACCCCCACTGTGATTATCAAGCCGTCTCGTTCTCTTCTTGTTTATCATATACACATACCTTCTTATTCATCTGGTCCTCGACGAGCTCTTCGTCTTACACTGCAGA
>JADNRX010000971.1:0-17063 GCA_015501595.1 Hymenopellis radicata
AATCGTCTCGGCTTGGGCTGACGACAGCGATCCCGACCAAGTTATCGACCAGGTTGGTTCCGGTGCCATTTATGATCGGCTGTACTGAATTCAACTCTCTTAGGCATTGGAAGCTTTCCACCACCCTTACTACGCTTCCGGTCGCTCTGAAATTCAGCGCCAGATGTTCGATGAGATGGAAAAGTGGATTGGCGGGCTGGGTGAAGAGGCTTCAGACATCGTTGCGAAGCTCACAAAACAGAGTGTTCGGGAGGGTAAGAATAAACGTGAAGGAGAGGCTGGTGAAGAGGCTGGTTACGGTGGGTGTGGCCACGGCGGAGGCAGTGCCAGCTATGCGAAGAAGCAATCGTCACACAACGAAATCTTCTCAGCAGTACTCTTCTTCCTATGGCGGAGGTGGAGGCCGCACCCAGGACTCTTCTTATGGAGGTCGCAACGAGTCATCCTATGGAAGGCAAGACGGAAATCTTCCTACGGCGGGCGTAACGAATCGTCCTATGGCGGGCGCAACGAGTCATCGTACGGAGGCGCTGAGTCGTACGGACGTAACGAATCGTCGCATGGCGGTCGCAACGACGACTCGTCTTACGCCGCAACGAATCCTCGTATGGCGGACGTAATGATGAATCGTCTTATGGGCGCAACGAGTCGTCTGGTCGTCAGGAATCTTCTTACGGCGGGCGCAACGACGATTCTTATGGTCGCACCGAGCCTTCTTATGGTGCGGGCGTAACGAATCCTCCTATGGGGAGGGCGTAACGAGTCTGGCCGCAATGACGAGTCTTCGTATGGGGGTGGGCGTAACGAGTCCTCCTATGGCGGCCACAATGAATCTTCATATGGTGGAAGAGAATCTGGTGGCGGGCGTACTGAAGAATCTTATGGCGGACGCCGCCATGAGTCTAGCCACGGCGAAAGCGACAACTCGTCTTATGGACGCAGAGGTGGTGATGAGTACGGGCGTGGCGGTGGCGATGAGTATGGTCGACCTCCCCGTGAAGAGTATGGTCAACCTCCCCGTGAAGAGTACGGTCGACCTCCCCGTGAAGAGCAAGGTGGCGGACGTCACGGTCATCACAGTGGTGGGGACGAGTATGCCGGAAGTGGTCGAGCTGGTTATAATCCCAGCTATGGTGGACAACCAGGAGACCTTTGGAGCCGAAAGAATGAACATCCGCGACAATAACGAGTATGAGGGAGGAGGCGGTGGATATCAAGGAGGTGAAGGCAACGGACGCCGTCGTGAATATGACAGTGGATATTAGAAGGCGAGGAATCAAGGAAGGAGTAAAGACGGGCCTTCTGTCGAATGGGCTCTTATCATTGTATAACAAACATATATTTGTGACATCTAAAGGGATTGTATCCAACTTGATTTATTGGTTTCAATTTTCAACGTATCTCGAGATTGCATACCTCGATCTGGAGCGCTGCCAGTGGTTCGCTCAATCCATATAATGATGTATACATCAAACTTCTGTGCTTGCAAATTCTCTTGACAGAGAAGATGTTACACGTATGTGTTAACTCTAGTGTCCTTGCAACAGAGGACCGTCCTAGATTCGCTGACCGCCTCCTGGACATTGTAGTACGCTGGCGCCACGCTCGTCGATATCAGTAGCCCATTCAAGGCCATTTTCCGCGTTCTAAGTGACAGTACCGAGATCAAAGCCTGCCACGGCCCGTCAAAGGACTCTGTGATGCATGCATCAAAATAGCTAGTGCTATTCCATACATAGCTCATGCCAGACAAGCGTTACCGCGCACTTCGGGAAGCATTTACGTGGCGTGATCCTAAGACAGTCAGTAAGTCAAGCAAGCTAGGGTGCCAGATCTGCGCACTCGGAGGGGCTTCTAGCACGCCCGAGTGTGCCCACTTGATGCGAGTGAGCAGACTCAGCAGATTGGACGTTGTAGGACAGGTACCCGATCGCGATGAAACGATCGGGGCCTCGATCAGGTAGTTACCGGATCGAGACGTAGAAATTTATTGCGCCACGTCCCCATGCAAGCAGTCAGAAGGATTTGAGCAGGGAGCGAAGGCATTACCGCCGCTTTTTGCGGTAACGCAGAAGCGATTTATATGGTAACGGTCCCCCGACGGACTATCAATTTGTGACGCGCATGCGGACACGGTCCAGGATCTGTGATTACAGTCCTCGGTTTGGTGATATGTGCACTATATAGGAACCTTGAGAGGAAGAGAGCCGGATCCGTCGGATATGTAGATAGGCTTGTTCAAGAGGCAGGAAAACCGATGTTGTTATAGCCCTCCGGAGTTTGCTTCCGCGGTAGGCGACCAACGCGTCTTTCCACGATCGAATCATCGATGCCCTTTTCAGGTTCCAGAGTAGACATGCATTATGACTGTCGCAGCAGAGACGCCTATTCTTGGGACGCACTGACAGGATGAACATTGCTTCTGCAATACACTCCTTGATTATGATACAAATGGATGGCAAGGATTGGTGAAATTGGTATGACAACGCCTCGGACTGCGAGCTCGGAAAGGCTCCTGCGACTTGTAGAACAGTTTCATTGAGAGCATCTGAGTAGCCTTCAGTCGAGTTGTTATCCCAAATTTCTGACTGGATAAGTACATAAAGTTAGTAAGGTTTGATGAAAAGATCGCGATAGTCTTGGCTGAGGACACGTGTGAGGAAATATTCCCGATCTGTTCAATTTGCCATCCAACCACCATCTCCCTCCCGACCACGACCAACTGCACCATTCTTTTTTAGGGCTACACTGCCCGTCCATTCCCTTTATTAAAGCAGAGCAACGCCGAGCGTCTTTGGTCTGGAAATGGCTTATCAACAGCAAAACCACGATCCCTATTACTCGCAGCCAGCGCCTAATTACAACGCCGGCCAGACCACCTACAATTCCAATACCCCTCGCTACGACAACACTGGTGTTGTCGACTACCCTCCTGCCCATAACTATGACGAATCGAACTGGGAGACGAAGTCTGCCAAATCCTACCAGAGCAGCTACGCTGGCTCACAGGCCCACCTTGCTCCGTACGGCACGAACGACGCACCGCCCGTCCCCAACATGCCCTTCCAGCAGAACTATCCTCCGCCCATGGGCCGCCCAGGCATGTATCATCATCCCAGCAGCGCCGGCTACTCCGTCGCACGGGAAAAGATGCTCAAGCGTCGCTCCGTACGACAAGTCGAGCTCTTCCAGGGTAACCTAGTGCTCGATATGGACGTCCCGTCGCACATCGTGCCCTCAACAAGGACCCACGAAGAGGAGATGACCAAGATGCGCTATACCGCCGCTACATGTGACCCGGACGACTTCATGAAGTCCCGCTACTCCCTCCGACCGTTCCTGTACGGACGGCAGACAGAGCTGTTCATTGTCATGACCATGTACAACGAGGACGAGGTCCTATTCTGCAAGACGATGAACGCGTGAGTCGTTTTGCGGTATCTGCCTGCACCGTGTGCTAATGATCCGGGCAGTGTTATCAAGAACATTGCGCACTTGTGCAGCCGGAACAAGTCAAAGATGTGGGGTCCTGAAGGCTGGAAGAAGATTGTTGTTTGCGTCGTGTCTGATGGCCGCAACAAAGTGAACAAGAGAACGCTGCAGGTTCTCAGTTTGGTAGGTTTATTTATTTCTCGTAGCCCAATTTATGCTTATCATCATTTAGATGGGCGTCTACCAGGAGGGTATCGCCAAGGATTCCGTGGGAGGCAAAGACGTGACTGCTCACATCTTCGAGTACACGTCCAGCGTTATCGTGACCGACACCGGTGAGGTAGCTCAGGGAACTTGTCCGGTACAAATCCTGTTCTGCCTCAAGGAGCAAAACAAGAAGAAACTTAACAGTCATCGTTGGTTCTTCAACGCCTTCGGTCCCTTGATCAAGCCCAACGTCTGCATCCTCCTTGACGTCGGAACTAAGCCTACAGGAACGTCAATCTACGAACTGTGGAAGTGCTTTGACAAGCACTCCTACGTAGGCGGTGCCTGCGGAGAGTGCGTTCTAATTTTACTCCATTAATTATACCGTGGTCTAATTATTACGCTGTAGAATCTGTGTGGACACGGGACGCAGTTGCAGTCTTCTCCTGACGAGCCCCTTGGCTGCCTCGCAAAACTTCGAATACAAGATATCCAACATTCTTGACAAGCCTTTGGAGAGTGTCTTTGGATACATCAGTGTGCTGCCCGGTGCCTTCAGTGCTTACCGATACAAAGCGCTCCAGAATGGACCAGATGGCAAGGGTCCCTTGGCATCGTATTTCAAGGGCGAGGCCATGCACGGCGCTTCCAGCGATGCAGGTCTTTTCGAGAGGAACATGTACCTTGCCGAGGATCGTATCTTGTGCTTCGAGATCGTGACGAAGAAACGCGAGGGATGGACGCTCAAGTATGTCAAGAGTGCTAAGGCGTCTACCGATGTGCCCACAACTCTCGCCGAATTCATTTCTCAGCGTCGGCGATGGTTGAATGGATCTCTCTTCGCGTCGATACACGCCACTGTCTTCTGGTTCAGGATCTGGACCTCTGGTCAGAATTTCTTCAGGAAATTTGTGCTCATGTTCGAGTTCATTTACAACGCCGTGCAACTCGTCTTCACATGGACCTCTCTCGCCAACTTCTATCTTGCGTTCTTCTTCGTAAGCCCTCTTTTTATTCATAGTCTGGCCAAGTTCCTGACCGTCTATCCAGTTGGTCTCATCAGCAACAGAGGACTCCAAAACGGACGCGTTCAATTTTCCTCAGTCAGAATGCAGGGAAAACTGTGTTCGAGGTCTTCCTCAAACTCTACATCGTGCTACTTTTCGTCGTCCTAGTTTGCTCGCTTGGTAATCGACCTCAAGGTTCGAAATGGACCTACAGTTTGGCAGTCATTCTCTTTGGACTGTGTAATATCATTACAATCTGGTGCGCTGCATGGACTGTCTATCTTGCAGTACCGCATACCGCAGCAGGATGGTCGAATTTCGGACAGTATGTTCTCCCATTCTCTCTTACTGGCTTCCAATCTCACCTATCACAGGCTTTTGAAGGATACCCCCGCCCTCCAAGACATCGTCATTTCGTTGCGGCAACTTACGGTCTATACTTCATCAGCTCCTTCATGCACTTCGAGCCGTGGCATATGTTCACGAGTTTCCTTCAATACATGTTCTTCCTTCCGTCTTGTAAGCCGTTTCTATTCGGTGACGCGAGTTTGCTAACAGTCGTTTGTTTCTTTTCCTATGCAGATGTAAACATCCTCAGTACGTTCAACATTCATAGTTTCAAGTCACACACTGACTTCTACGCACAGTGATGTACGCGATGTGCAAACCTTCACGATGTCACTTGGGTACTAAGGGTGACAATGGATCGTCCAAGGATCTTGGAGGCGCTAAGAAGGTCAAGGGTGAGGGAGGCAAAGAGCTCATGGAAGTCGAGATTCCTACTGCGCGAGAGGACGTTGACCAATTATGGTCCGCCGCGAAGAACTCCCTGAGACATAAACCGGCAGAAGAGAAGGAGCACCGAGACGCTGCGACGAAGCAGGCTGATCATGACAGAAACAGCCGAAACGAATGTCGTGCTGGCGTGGGTCGGTTCGAACATGTAGGTGTCTTCACTGCGTCCGTGATAGCGCGCGCTAATCCTTCATTCTAGGGTCATGATTGTTGTTTTCACCTCGACAGCATTCACCGACTGGGTTGCCACGCATTTTTCATCAGCCAGCGGAGGCGCGTTCAACCCATACCTCAGTTTCTTATTCATCGCACTGTGCGTCACACGATTCCGCATATTCTCCTTAAACCTGCTCATGATTTTCCACAGAGCATGCCTGTCCGCCATTCGATTCGGTGGCTCCCTGATTTACTTGATTTTCCGTCTGTTTGGCCATTAAACAGCAGAAGCACGGCGTTCTCTTTCCGTTGTATTATCACTCTGCGAGTTGTATATGATTTCGTTACGGATGGAACTACTGATAACTTCTTTTTTATTCCTTCGCCTTGTGCTATGCATTATTCTTGTTTATCCGTTTTGAACTGTTTTCTCCGTGTACCACATTCTATACCCTTTTCCACAGCCATTTCTGAAATGAACCGTTGAGAAGGTGCAAAAGAATAATGTCGAGGACGACGCATAGTGAGGGTCCGTATACAAGTATATAAAAAAGGTAACAATCTTCATCGATGTTTGCAGCATTTTTGCCCTTCTTAGGCTTCTTCGGATCTTCACAAACGTGTGTAGTAGTACATTCGCAATCTTTCAGATCCCGATGACGAGCAGCGACCGCTTTGTCACGGTAGGAGACGAGTTGTCTGCCATTAGGTCTCACCACCCTAATTTCGGGCGCGAATCTTTCTTTGCCGCGCTGTTTCTCGTATTTGTCATTATCTCGCTCCAATCTGCATCTAATGTCAACGAACGAATGAATTTGATCAAGTAAGATAACCAACTTGGTCTTGAAGAAGTCCTTTCCCTTCATGAGCATGGCCTGCTCTGTTGGATCGCCCGGCGGCTTCAGTCCGAGTTCCTTGTCTTTTAAGACGGCCTCTTTGCGAAAGGCGTGGTACAGCAGATCAACCCATCTGTAGGCGCTCCCAGTTGCGGTGAGACTGGCAACGTTACCGTTGGGGAATGTGTAGTATGGCAGCGGAGCCAACTCTTCCTTCGTAAATTTGAAAGAAAGACTTAACTATGCGACGTGAGAGTCAAACTCCATAGACGAGTACGAGTCCTATAGTCTCACCATCGCTGTAATGCATGACGTGCATGCCTTTCTGTTGCTGCAAGATTTCGCCGTTTGGCTTGAGTGCGTGTTCATTGCACCAAGCCTCCCAGGATATCGGAAGCGCTGCTTGCCTCCCCGCCGTGCCTGAAGGGGTAGCTGGAGGAGCGCTAGGAGCGGTATTGGCTCGAGCTGTGGCGCAAGGAGCCGGAGCAGTGTGCGCCTTCAACTCCCGAGCTACCTTTGGCATAATCTCATCGTTGTCCGACTCATCGTCTGAGATGATAATAGCAGGGATATGGGCGTGTTTACGCCTCTTCCTCACGGGCGTCGCAGGAAGCGGCAAGTCGTCTGAATCTAAATCGATAACCTCTGGTCTCGAGTTTACGAGTCTTGAAGTTGAAGCCAGGGCCGGAGTTACAAGATCGGCATCATCATCAACCTGGGTGCTCGTTAGTACACAGTCTCTTGAATGACCCACAGGCCTACCGGTCTCCTCTTTGCAGAACTCTTAGCTTGTCGCTTCTTCTCGACCCTCGGCGGCGTGCTGGGTGTGGTAGTATAATCGACGATCTCGACGTCGGAGTCCCCGTCAATATCTGGACTCAAGGGACGTTTAAGAGCGTGCGACCTAGAGGTCATGGTGGTTTGTGCTAAGGAGACACCAGCTGATCGAGGATCGGTTGGAGTGAACGGTTCAAACGTTAATGTATGTAACTCGTCAGCTGCTGAACATCTGCATAAGCTACTTCTTGAGCTACCTGGTGGAAGAAACGACGATGCAAACATGAGGTGCACAAGCTCGAAACGAGTTGATATTGAAGAGGAGAAGAAATCGATCCATTGAATTCATGCTACTGTACATATTCTGAAGATATTACAACTACAACTGCCATCTAATCATCGTACGCGTCGCACATACAGTCTGGCAAGAGACATCGCCTACGAATTCGAATCGGGGGTGAGGAGGACTTTACGGTGCTAAAAATGATTCTCTCCCCCTTTCAACTTTCCCTCCCGTTCCCTCTTCTCCATTCGCTTTTCATACATTTCATACTGCTGTAGTCGAGGTCAATAGGGAAAAAACAACAGAAACAAAAGACTTACGCCAACTTGAAATTCGCCTGGCCTGCCTCTAACATTGCGTTCTCCCCTGGCTCTTCCGCCGCGTCAGGAATACCTTGCCTGAAGGCCGCCCTGCGATAGGCGAGATTCAAAAGGTCCTCGTAACGGTGAGCGCGAGGGGCGGTCCTCATTTGGGAAATTGTAGTACGGTACGACCTCCAGATCCCCAGGTTCGAAGGTGAAGTAGCTGAGAGCTAGAGGACGCGAGGTGAGTTGCATGGAGAGCAAAACATATGTCAGTGGCGCGAACCCTCACTGCTGTGCATAATTCGCCAGCCATGTTTAGGCTGGAAATTCGGATCCGTTCTTGAGTTCGGCCTTGCTTGGCTTCGGGGTTTGTGGCGTAATCGACTTCTTGCCCTTGCCCTTCTCATTAAGCGTAGCCTCGGACACTGCAACTTTCCTGCCCTTTTCGGCGGCTGTAGGTGTAATTCTGTCAGCTGTATATTCAACGAAAAAAATAGACGTCAAACCTGCTTCGCGTCGGACGCTGCAACTTTCCTGCCCTTTTTGGCGGCTGTAGGCTTCAGGTTGACCTAGTACTTTGAATGAAATGATTTCGCCGTAGACGGAGGCCCGCTGGGTGCGAGTTACTGAAGCGTGGTCAGGTGGGCGATCGAACAGGTTCCGGATGAGCGGGAGACCCTTAGGACCAGGCGAAGGAAGCAAAGCTGAGCGAGAACGGCGAGCAAGAGAAGAGCAGTGATGACAGCACGGAGAGCCAAGTAATAGATGGGATTGCATGATGTTTGCGTTGGGCTGACTCTGAAGGACGGCAGCCTTTTATTCGATGAAAACGATCTGCCATAACAGATTTACAGCTACAGCGACTCCACGCGTCGCCAAACCACAACAATACCTAGTTTCCCAATTGAGAGTCAAAAGTGCCTATCTAATGTCGAGTCAGTAGGCTATCAGGTTCTATGAACGATCTTTAACGCTTATTCGCTTATTCCGCGAGGAAGACATCGGTACATTGTTCTCTGAGGAAGAAGAAGGGGGAGCCAATGAGATTATCCACGAGGATTCGAATCGCAGATATCTGTTTTCCATGGCGTCCGTGGAAGGCGGAGGCTGGTCCTGCAAATGTGTGGATTTGAGTTCTCACTCCTGGCTTCTCGTGGAGACAATACAAAACTAAGAATACGCTGCTGGACACATGAGGCTTGAAGCTCGTCGGAGTCGAGGTGTGTGAGGCGAACGATATTTTGACGAGATCCTCACGAAAAGAATGAAACACTAAAAATGCCGGCAGTTTGAATCTCCGACGCTTTCGGCGTCAAACGGCAGATAATGGCGGGAAGCCGATCCTCAGCGCCGGTGCCGATGTCGGCCCTCCAATTTGCTCATCGGGGCTTATGCGGACAAACTTGACTCCGAACAATCACCACCTGATGCGAACGACCTGCAGTTCGACTTGCATGAACCGCTGGCCATTTCCTGCTATGTCATGGCTCGCCATTCATCGTATATCAACCTTTGTTCAGACAGCCGTACTCAACATCGACCCCTTGCGATGAAGGCCCAACGACATAGGAAACAACTGCACACAGCTCATGCTATAGGCACCCATAAAAAGCACCAATATTTTTGATCAATGGCTTGCCATTGCTAGAACACGCGTCGGCGCGCGCCGACAGCAGCGCCGACGCCCGGCGGGCGTCCGAGAAGTCGGCGGGAATTTTTGTCGACATCCAACGCTTTGGTACGATCTATGGGGTATATAAGCAGGACCCCCACCCATATATTTCCTTCCCTCATACCACCATCATGCACTCTACTACACGCAAACGCTCTTCGAGTTTGGATCTAGATTCAGATTCCAAAGTTGGGCTAGTCGACGAAAGTACGATCACTACGCCCCCCAAGAAACGGTCGAAGACGACCGTTAAGAAGGAAGTCGTCAATGACGAGCAGGTGCGTGGTCTGCATCATGATCTTGGTAGGATCGTATTCTAATGAAAGTTGGCAGGTCAAGCTACCTCTCACGTCCAAGCAGGAGGACGAACCCGTATCTATGCCTTATACCCCCCTCAGGGAGACCAAGCCGCTGCCTGCCGTGCAATCCGACGATGAATACCAGGAGCCTGCCTCTCCTTCGCCGTCGCCGAAGCCGAAGCTTGTCAAGAAGACTAAAAAGGCTGCAGCGCCGAAGCCCAAGTCGCCAAAGACCAAGAAGGCACCTGCACCGAAACCTCCCAAGGTGTCTGCAGCTGAACGTAAAGCGCAGTGGGTGGCTTGGTGCAATGAACATGCCTGGCGTCGCGATCCATCCTTCAAGCCCCAGGACGGCGAGAGATGGGACGTTATGCATGGTGGTGATGGTACGTGTCGATGTCGCTCCCTTTACGCTGTAACTCATATCACCTTTCTGTAGCCGCAAAGTACTTCAACTTCCGACCAGAGGTTGAATTGCGGGTCGTGCCATACTACAAATTCCTGAACGAGAAAAATCCCAAGCATCCGGGTCGTGCGCGCCGCTATGATGACCTTTTGCAGCTTGCCTATCGCAAGTTGGCTTACCTCAAACGTCACATACCTGAGGCATTGGGAGAGCCCGGTGCCGCTTCAGAGCAATCAATGTTGGATAAGGGAGAGGAACTGTTTGCGTCGTCGTACGTTATTCCTCGTTCCATCATCAGGTGATGAATTCTCTGTAGTATACAACGCTTGAAGGACAGATACAGAAAGATGCAAGACGACAAGATAAAGAAGGGGAAGTTGAAACCGTCTGAGAGGAAAGAGCGGGCAGGCCCGATAGTATACAACACCAGGTACCTTCCGCCGCCTATGGATGATGAGGACGGGAGCGACGGCGACGAAGAAATTGAGGACGATGTGGAATACGACTCGGATTCGTAGAAGCATAACGTACTTTTTACCGTGTACATTAGTTCCCTCTATGTGAATACTAGCAGTGGCTAGCGCTATGGTCACTAACAAACTATCTCCCGTAGCACTACTCTACACCTCGCGGTACTCGGTGTTTAGACTAACAAACGTCAACATTGCGCTCACCGTTGCTCATCTTTCGTGTTCAATCTGCCAGTGTCCACCGCACTCACGGCCCGCACCTCGACTCTCACGTATGGGAGGATGTATGTAACTTCAGATTCCAACTAAGATATTCCATGCATGCGCCGACTATTTATTCAAAACGTTCCGCAGTATCCACGACGTTCGCAACGGTCGGGAATCGAGGTACAATCTTGCACTTGAAACCGTAGGGGATGTCTGTAGTCAACGTCAACTAACTTTAAGCAACGTTGAATAAAAGCAACATACGTAACAAGACCGTCCTCATACGCCATGTCGTCGACCTCGATATCTTTCCCGTTCTCGTCTTGTTCGCTACTGATCTTGAAGGCCCACAGAAGACTGGCAATTGCGACATAAGCAGAGTTGACCGCGACGTATCGCCCGGGGCAGATCCGCCGACTGAAGCCAAACGCCCCCATCGTGGAAGGATCAGGCTCCGGATTGGGACCCATCGAATCGATCCGGATTGAAGGCCTCGGCGCTGTGGTATGTGTTTTCGTCGTGAAGAATACTCCTACACGGGTTGAGCACAGTTATCGTGAGTAAAGGTGGCGAAATGCCTTACCACGCATTCCCCATCACTGTCGCGCCTATACTCTGGAATTTAGGCAGAATGGAAAACCTGAGTCCATCTTACTCACCTCCGGGAATAAAATAACCCTCATAGACGTTCGTCAGAAAAGACACGCATGGGCGAGAGCTTCATGGAATCGTCAAACAACAGCTTCAATGCCAGTCGGAACAAATATGTACCAAGTGGAAGGACCGGCCGCCAACGCATAGCCTCCATGAAGATAGCGTTAATGAAGGGCAGATTCTCTTGGTCCTCGAAAATTCGGGATCCGGTCCCTTCCCACGACAGTATCCAATTCCTTTTGTGCACGGGCCTGAATCTCGGGGTTCTTGAGCATTGCAAGGATCACAGTGAGGGTGACCGAAACCGTCTAAGTTGACTGTTTAGAAGACATAAAGCGCCAAGAAGGGATGTCAATTACTGTGTCTGCGCCACCTGATGAATGGGTACCATCAGAGCACGTCCAGGAAGATGAGTCGTAAGCGTACCCGTGAAAGCCACAGCTGCGCAGTTCTTGATAACTTCTACTGTGAAGGCCTCACTTCCATCGCTTTCTTGTAGCTTGGCGATATTGTCGGAGACAAAGCACGGGATAGGTTCAGTCTGCGGTGAAATAAAAAGATGAAGAACGAGGACGCCAAACAAAGGATATTACGAACGTCTTTACCCTCAGCAAGTTCGAAGGGTCGGTTAAGCAAATCAAGAGAAAGTTTCGCTGCCGTATCACTTGTAGCCTTGAACGAAGCCAATGGGAACCAAGCTTATGAAATGTAAGAACAAGCTCCACGGCAATGATAGGGCAATCGGAACTCACACGGTACAGTCTTAAGCATAGGAATATAGTCGACAATGAAATTCCCATGAATCATCGCCCGAGATGCATACCGCAGAGCGCGATCCGCCAAGTCTACGTAGGCATCGCTAGCACCTTGAGAGTCATGTCCATACGTGATGCGCAAGATGATGGTCCCGGCATGGCTTACACGCATTCATCAACTTCATAATGGACACGGAGAACTAGGAGAGACTTACTTGCGAATATGATTGAAAAATCGGTCTGGGGACTTCAACATGTGCTGAAGGAGAGAGACTGTGGCGTTCATCTGAATCGGGTGAAACGCGGCGACTTTGCTGGGCTGGAAGTACTGGTGGAAGGTCTTGCGGTGAATGCTAAGAAAGTAATGAAAACCCCATGAGGTGGCAGACGATAAAGCGTAGTTTACCGCCACCGGTCGGAATACCGCATAAAGACGAGATTCCAGGCCCATTTCATGAGGTCGGCGGCCATGTGGAAAGCTGAAGCAGTCGATACATTAGGAATGTGATGGCAGACGACGGGGACGACTTACAAGGTCGGTCCGAATAAATGTTTGAGCGCTTTTCGAAGAGCTCATTGGCCACTCTCGCGGAATTCACGACGACAACAGGATGACCGAGGACTTTGTATGAGACGATCTCGCCGTAGACGGAGCCCCAATGGGTGTAAGTCAACCAAGCATGATGAAGTGGGCGATCGAACAGGTTACCGATGAGTGGCAGACCCTTAGGACCAGGCGGCAGAGGAAACACCGAACGAGAACGACGAGAGTAGAGAAGAGCAGTGATCACAGCACAGAGAGCCAAGTAATAGAGGGAATGCATGATGTTGGGGTTGAGCTAAATCCGAAAGACGGGAGCCTTTTATCCTGTGAACGAGTGTCAACAGAAATTTCATGACAAAAACCTGATCCAACGACTGGACATTCCGTCATAACTCAAAGAGGCCTAGTTCTGTCAAGTACTTGAGCTACAGTGCCTATCGAGTAGGCGATCAGGTTCTAAAGGTTGGCGAAGAACTTTTGCCATATGTTCGTTAGTTAATCCCGCGGACAACCTCGGCTCCTTCATCTGTGCGACAAAGAGCACAAGAAAGGGGGAGATGTAACGGCACTCTCCGTGAGTATATCAATCGAGGAGGTTCTATTCAAGCAAGTCTGTTGCTGAGTTGTCCGTTGAGCGTTCCTCAAGGTGACGGAATTGACACTGGTTTGCTAGTCTCGCCGCGCATTCTTCCCTGAAGGGAGAACAAGAAAGAGAGTCCGCCCGTCAGCAGATCCATGAGTGCATCCTGAGTGTATCAGTCGAAGGAATCCATATTCCGTTGCCCGCGTATTTGAGATTCCCACGATGCTGACCCTGAGATTGTTCACGTGGCCTTCATCATGGCTTGTTTCCCGACCACGACTAACGGCGTCGCGATTCTTTTGTGTCGACCATTTCTAACAACAAGATGACAATAAAATAAGGCCCTACTACGCGATTAACAGAGATTTCAGAGACGGCCAATGACCAGTGCCAGCAGACGTGGAATGATGTCGGGTGCGTTTGTCTGTCTTCTCTGACATGGTTCTATCACTCATCAACGGTGTCCTCTTACCCACGCCAGGAAGAGGACACGCGACATTTCCAAACCGCTATTCCAGGGAGTCCTCCGTATGCGTCGAATTCGCCCTCAAACTAGAACGCCCAAATGACCCTCCAACGCGTTCCCCAATCGGGCGGAGCTGAACGATCGAAAGCGATATATTCTCACTCGAGTATATGAACTGGTATATGCCCATCTGGCCTTTGAATGTGGTGCGCAATCGAAGACTCAGGCACTCGAACGGGTAGTCGAGGACTGCACCAGAATGTTGCTCCACTCGCGCCCTTTATTCCTTAAAAGATATTCTCGTCACGGTGTTCTATTCCGGCTGCGGGTGCAGACGAGCGCCCCAGCAGACTGGTAACCCGTTCAGGAATTCCCCATGATTAACACTCTAGGTCTTCATGTGTTCATCGTATTTTTACTTTGAATTCTCTCCATGGGAAGTTGTAGGTGAGAACGGGAACTAGTACACACCTTTTCTTGATGTGGCGCCAATCTCCGCGGTTTATCGGAACATGATATCGACAACTCATATTGCATGCGTAATCTGACTCGTCCTTATCGGTTTCCCAGAAGAATCCGCTGCGTGATTGGAAACTAAGTGTCATTCTTGTCAAGTTGAGCCTCTGCAGCTGATTACCTACCCTAGTACTTCCGCTGAGGACCATCTTCGTTGGCCGTCCGCCGCAGTGAGCTCTCGCCTCAAAACTAACGTATTTATATTTAGTCTCGAAGTCTCCACAAGCTAGGAGTGAGTAACGCGGATGGCACATTTTTCTCAATTCATCACTGGAAAATCCCCAATTCAATCACGGGTAGATAATCATTGGTCCCGTCCCCCTGCTCTTCATCCCCACTAACGGATAAATATCAAGCTGTCCAGAACCTGATCGCCGACTACATTTGGGCCAATCACTGTATTGAACTATGCTTACGACGAGGTGTTAAGTCGCTAGAGCAGAATTTTGCTGCGAATTAATTATGGCATGTCGTTCAAAGAATAAAAGGCTCCTGTCTTTCGGATTCAGCTCCAATCAAACAACATGCAGTCCCTCTACTACTTGGCTCTCTGCGCTATCAGTATCATCACTGCTATTCTCTATTCTCGCCGCTCTCGCTTCAACTTTCCTCTGCCGCCTGGACCCAAAGGTCTGCCACTTATTGGAAACCTCTTCAGCCGCCCAGTGGACCACGCTTGGTTGACTTACACCCAGTGGGCCTCCGTCTACGGCGAAATCGTTTCGTTCAAAGTACTAGGTCAACCTGTTGTCATCGTCAATTCTGCGAGAGTGGCCAATGAACTCTTTGAAAAGCGGTCGCACATTTATTCAGACCGGCCCCGTAAGTCTTCTATCTTCGTTGGTCATAGCATGTCTAATACATCGACTCTTCCAGCTTTCCACATGGCTGCTGACTTGATGAAATGGAGCTGGAACTTTGTCCTCATGCGATATTCTGACAAATGGCGGTACGGTATGCTTCGTACCACGGCGCTTGCAGGATTTTTGATCTTTCCTTAGCCTTCACCGCAGAATTTTCCACCAGTACTTCCAGCCCAACCGAGTCTCCGAGTTCCACCCTATCCAGATGAACGCCACGGTCACATTGCTACGGCACATGCTGAAATCGCCAGACAGTTTTCAATCATATTCGCAAGTAAGTCCTTCTGCCTCCCAGGCTGAACATGACAGTGACGAACGCGCGCAAGTCACGCTGGTACTATTATCCTACGCATCATCTACGGATTCGATTCTGAAGGCACCAGCAATGCCTACATAGACCTGGCGGATAGAGCTATACGGGCTGTAGTCTGGGCTCTCGTTCCTGGTACCTATCTTGTGGACTATTTTCCTTTGCTCAAAGCCTTGCCGTGTACGTTCTCTCAATACTGCTGCCCTCGTTCTTACATCTCCTTAGCTTGGTTTCCATTCGCCTCATTCAAGCCGACAGTGCAGCAGCGGCACAATTGTCCCTTGAACTGGTCAACCGGCCGTATGAGCTTGCGGAAGACGAAAATGTTTGTGACTACTTGTCTTCCGTTGTCTCCTTCTTGACCCCTTTGAATCGTAACTACAGGCTAAACCTATACCGTGTTTTGTCTCCGAGAACCTCGCTAAGATACAGCAGACCGAAGGAAACGAGGACTTCTTAAATATTATCAGAGAGTCCGCCAGCGTTTCTTTCGCTGGTACGTTAACAACTGATACCTCTTTGAATTACGATTTGACGGCATACACTCGACAGCTGGCGCAGACACGGTAACGTACATCTCTGTCGGACCTTACTTACACCTTCTGATCAATTGACGTAGACGGTTTCCGTCACACTCACTGTAATGCTAGCAATGCTCAAGCATCCGGAATTTCAAATCTGCGCCCACAAAGAACTGGACGCTGTCGTCGGACGGGACCGTATCCCGAATTTTGAGGACAAGGAAAGGTTACCTTTCGTCAACGCTATCTTCATGGAGGCTATGCGTTGGCGGCCGGTCCTTCCACTTGGTACATATTGCTCAGACTGGCATTGAAGCTGTTGTTTGACGGTTCCATGAAGCTATCGCCCATGCGTGCCTTTCTGACGACGTATACGAAGGGTACATTATCCCTGGAGGTGAGTAGCGCGCGTCTTGGTTCTCTAATCTGACTAAATTTGAAACTATAGGTGCACTGGTGGTGGGGAATGCATGGTAGGCCACTTCGCCCTGTGTCATTGTATTCTTCAATTTAATACAGGGCCATTCTTCACGACGAAAACGTGTACCGCAACGCCGAGGCCTTCAATCCGGATCGATTTATGGGTTCCAATCCGGAGCCTGATCCTTCCACGATGGGGGCGTTTGGCTTCAGTCGGCGGATCTGTCCCGGACGATACGTCGCTGTCAACTCTACTTATTCGCGATCGCCAGTCTTCTGTGGGCTTTTACGATTAGCAGTGCCGAAGACGAGAATGGAAAGAGATTGAGGTAGACGACATGGCGTACGAGGACGGTGTTGTCACGTACGTTGTCTTTTCTCCCCGCTATGCTAGCTACTTGGGTGACATGGACTATAGGCACCCCGTACGTTTCAAGTGTAAGATTGAACCCCGATTCCCGACGGTCGCGAAACGTAGTGGACGCCACCGACTGTTTGAGTAAATCGTTGGTGAATACAACGAACACTCGAGTAGTCTTTATGAGCTGCATACGATAATCATGAACTTGAACGTTAATG
>JADNRX010000972.1:0-17038 GCA_015501595.1 Hymenopellis radicata
CACCATCGAGCAGAGTGCGCTGATTATCGGTGAGCGACAAGTTCAACATGATGGTCAGAAGCAACTAACCATATGGCGGACATGAGAAGCTCGTGATCCCGACGAGACGTCGGCGAGGGAGCGATGGTGATGAGGAGAGGTCCGCCCGTCGAGGCCATCGTGGTCGCAGTTGAAGAGAGCTAGGAGGTCAAAGTGGAGGAAGGGAAGAAAGAACTGGGGGATCCCAGGTCCGTGTTGGATTATATCCAAAGTCGTCCGGTCCAGATGCAGATCTACATTAATCCGAGCGGCATTAATTCGAGGGCGATGACGTCGTCGTAACCATGCTATCCGTTTGACTTTGGAAACCGAATTCGAGGGATGGCGAAATCGACGCCACACGTAAGTTGGTTTTAAAAAAAATGTTATTCAATAGAAGTATGTTGAAGCGAGAATGTCGGGTGATATTGTAGATGAAATTGTAGAATACTCCTGGGGAATTATGAGAGCGCGCGGGGCAAGAATCAGAATAGGAACGTACCATGCAGATCAACAACATGACAGCACCCCGAATCGAGATCTCTTCCGCTCCCAAAACAATACCGTTTGAAAGGTCGCATCGTACCCAGAATAACCATCGTCCCCATCCCAACGCCGCCATGTAAAAGTCCAAATCCGACTCGAATTCCGTCCGAACTTGAAAAATGAGCAACATTGCGTTACCCAGATCACCAGACCGCGCGGTCTGCGGATCTAGACATTCTTTCAAAAACTCTAAAAAGAAACATCAGCCAACGCGGTACAGGAACGGGGGGACTTACAATTTTGAATAGGATTGGCATATCCGTGTCCGTGAGCATAGAGCTCGTTCCTCGCAAAGACGATGTCGAGATTACTGTTCCAGGGCGGCGTAAGAGTCGCGTTAACGACGCCAAGTATGAATATCCCGCGGAAATAGAGCCCAGACCAAAATGAGATGGGGGATGGAGGTAAGGTTGAAAAGCCGCGTCAGCGCCGTCCACGTTCCCAGGCTGCCGGTCCCGACACGATAAGATTGAGTTATGGAGGCACCCGAGCTCCTCGTCATAGATAACATAGCTCGTAGTTAGCGGGAGCGGAAGTCAAGCAAAGGAGAGAAAAATCGAATATGACGCGTTTTGATGCGATTTTGGTCCTGCGCTTTGTCGGGATTGAGATTACGTTGCTGTCAGAGTAATTTCCGACCATTGCTCTGGTGCGAGAAGAATGCGAGACCATTGAATTGGAGGTCGGCAGCAAAACGAGTTCAGCACAGTGATGGCTGAAGGTCAAGTCGGCCCGATCACTTGGTCTTGCCTGATCCGGCACTTGACCTCTGACCACGACCTTCGACACACCATTTCGCGCCCTGGCGACGACGACAATCTCAAGACATTTAGTGCCGACATCGGATACAATTGAAGACTTACGACACGTCCAACACGCGCGCTCCTTGCGGAATTAGTCGGATGTGCAAGGTAAGCTTTCATTTAAATCATACTAAACGTTTCTTGACTCACCGTGAATTAGGGTTTCAAGAACTCGCATGTTGACGGTTCTCGGCTCTGGTTACTATTGTAACCAGCGAGCCTCGTGTAATTGTGAGTGCGGATCCTTCCTCGCATGTCAAGTTTATTGACCTGGCGCTCGGTGGTCATAGGGTGGGATTCCGCAGATTACTGGAGTCCTCTGGTGCTCGGAGGAGGCGGTGTCGATGTTGGAGATGTGGGTGGCAATGGTAACGCCGTTCCCCAACGTAGTATTACAGGTGAGTTTTTAGTTCAAGTTCATTTCAAGAAGATTTAGTTCATTCATGCTGGGGCAGCTTCGCCGTACACACTCTGTATCTACGGTGTTTTGAATCGACTGTATCTATTTATTCTACTGCGCACTTAAGGCGCGAAGATCTCAACCCGCATGGCACGTAACCTCCACCCGAACTCGTCGAGCATGCAAGGCGCGCCGTTCTCGCTCCCCCGGCGGCAACCGAAGAGCTCAAGAAGCTAGCACAGCATATAAATTTATCGTCAGGAACGAGGAAGATCAGAATGAAGGAAAGGTACGTACCTCAAGTTCAACTTGGAAAAGTTTGTGCTGACTTCTGGCGCTCCAGACGCCTCCAAGAGCACGCGGAAAGTTCAAGGATCTTCAAGCGGAAGTTATTATTGGAACGCGAACGAAAATGAGCAACGTACGTACGTACGTTCGTGATACTGATCTTCTATATGTGGCGCGGTGAAGCAACAATTCTTGCAGTCCTCGTCGGGACCGGCGGATCCAGCGCCGGCGGGCACGACGACTACGTGGAGGAGGCAAGACGTCGCAGGCCGACTCCTTGGCGATGACGGGAATGTGTCGTTGAAGATAGTTTCCTAAATGGTATGATGAGATTTTAGAATGTGACTAGAACGGTGACGTACCGTTTGTTCCTCATCCGAAATTGTACCGCGGAGCTGACCCATGAACAGATCGAATCGCCATCAAGTTCCGAATTGGGCGAAGATTATGGTTCGTGTTGGAATGTGGCGTCATTCCCGCTTGGAATGCGTAGTTCTAGATGAGATTGAGCAGGACGCGATTGAGGAGAAGGTACATTCACCTTCCTTCTCAAACTTCGCCATAGTGACGATGGGTTGACAGCGGGTTTGACCTCGGGAGGTTGGAAGAATGGTGACGGCGACTGGGAGTTCGGATTTTGGCTGAGCGTGGTGGGGGCGGGATCGTGGAAGAGCGCCGATAGCGGCATCGAGCTCGACGTCTTGACGAAGCATCCGTTGTCCAGCTGGTCATCTTGACGCCAATTTCCTAACTGGGCTGTTCAACTTTCGAAGTGCAATTTAAAGGTAACGTACCTGTATGAGCCTAGGCCACGGAGTTGAGCTGAATTCCCTCAGATTCAAATCTGGATCCCGTCCAAAAGGGGTCGTTATCGATGGCGATGATTGTGGCGACTGAAATAGGTAAACCGCGTCGTCGCGAGGACTGGTGGGCGTTCTCCTGGGTCTAGAACGGTGTCAGTGATGCGGTCATTAGATGCGTGATAGACGTGCCATATGCCACGTCTTCCCTCTCTGTTGCTAACGGTTGATCAATCTAGTGGGCACTGCCGAGTCGGGGGCCTGCCGAGATGATGTTGGATTTCGCGCGGCGGCGGGCTGGTGGACACGAGGAAGACGACGAGCGACGTTGATGAGAGGTACTGGTATGTCGTATCGCTCTGCGCTCGCAGCTCTTAGGAGGTTATTCTTGATAATTTCCTAGTTGGTATGTTGAACTTTCGAAGAGGGTTGAAAAAAAGGTGACGTACCATGCCCAGCCGAGACCGCGGACTTAGCAACTAATTACCTCAGATCCAGATCGGACTCACGCTCCAAATGGGGCGACGTATGGTTCGAGTTCGCATGTGGCGTAATTTTGCCGAATTGATATTCGTTTCTGTGCATCTTTCAGCACTGAATGGAGGCCGAATAATGAAGATTCTAACCTTTATCTCGGTCATTTGGGTTGTCGCTGCCCTTGCCGGGAAAGGTTTACAACGGGTGTGAGTCCAAGTCGGGATGGAGCGAGATTGGCGCCAGAGATGAATACAAGGCAGTCGGGAACTCTTGGCATTCGAATCGCGCTCTGGTCGGGATGTTTGGCGTCTTCATCGCTTAAAGTTCCTGCTTGGAATGTTCAAGATTCGAAGTTGAACCAAAAGGTGACGTACCGCCATTCATTCGATCCCGCAGAATCACAATTGGACTTGCTCCATCAAGTACGGATGGGGTCGCGTTGCTCTGACGTGTTTATCGCGGGTCACGACCCCGTTTCTTGAGAAGATATGAACTCGGAGGTAAGATTTACCTTTGCGACAATGGATGTTCCTCTAACTGCCCTGAAATTGTTAGAACAGAATGAAACGGAAGTCAAAATAACACGAACCTCAAGCAAGCCGAGCTCACGCCGCCCGTCTTTCAGGACCCCGCCGTCACATAGTCCGCCATCAGTCGGGGCGTCGGGTAACTCCGAATCCAAATCTGAAGAAATTGAGCGGGTACCATGAACGGAAAGGTAAATCTCACCGTTTCCAAGGGGAAAACTGACTAACGCGAGAAATGTCAGATTTTCAGCGGAAATAGAGAGAAATTCACCGACATTTTTGCCTCGCGGCGAGCGACATCTCGCTGGTGAAGGCTCAAGGATCCGTTTCCGGTCGAGTGGGCTTGGAATGCGACGTGGTAGCTTGACGGTGAAGGTTCTATTGGGAGTCTTCGAGGTCGGATTCCAGAGTAAAATATAAATAGGCACGAGCGAAGCGAGTGTCTATTTATAGAACTCTGGCCTTTACCTGACTTTTCTCGCGCCGAAATGAGGATCTCTTATCTTGATCTTTCCGTTGTATCTTATCTTATCTGAATGGCCTCCGTCGGCCTATGTAGACTCATCGTGTCACATCGGGGGTATCAAATTTTCCGGGCTGAGAAAGTAGTTAGAAAAATCTGATTTTGTGTGCCCAGAAAAGCCAATTTACTCGGAATCAATCCCGTCTTGGAAAGTTTGATTTTTCCGTCTGAGAAATGCTCTTGGAAAACTTGATTTTCTCAGAAACTTCCCAATCTGGGAAAGTCTGATTTTCTCGGCGCAGACGGCATCTCAGAAACGCAGCTTTTCTTGTCGGTTTTCTCAGCAGGGAAAGCCTGGTTTTCTCAGATGACAAAGGCTCTTGCCAGCCTTTCTCAGCTAGGAAAACAGTTCAAAGGCTTGCAAGAGCCTTTGTCATCTCAGAAAATCAGGCTTTCCCTGCTGAGAAAACCGACAAGAAAAGCTGCGTTTCTGAGATGCCGTCTGCGCCGAGAAAATCAGACTTTCCCAGATTGGGAAGTTTCTGAGAAAATCGAGTTTTCCAAGAGATGCAAAAATCAAACTTTCCAAGACGGGATTGATTCCGAGTAAATTGGCTTTTCTGGGCACACAAAATCAGATTTTTCTAACTACTTTCTCAGCCCAGAAAATTTGATACCCCCGATGTGTGTGCCATGTCTCGCTGTTCAGCGCTAACTTAGCACCGGTGGTCTATGCAGGTGAGGAAGGCACGGATTCTGGAGGCAGGTTTGTATGTTTCGTGGAGCCAAGTAGAAAAGTGTTCATCTGGGACGAGGATACTGTACTATCGCGACCGGATCTTCATGGGGTGTTACGTGTTACGGTTGTGAACCAACGCAACACTAGTTCATACAGGGTCCATAGTCCTTATCGGGAGTGGCGGGAGGCGGCGGCGACAGCCGCCGCACGCTAAATTTCCATATAAGGTGCGTTGCCGACGATTTTTTGGTCTGTTACGCGTTATGAAGATCAATTAGGTTCAGTTCATTGCCCCGCGTGACCCGTTATGTGAATTAACGGTCGCGATAGTACAGTACGCACTTCCTAGTGAGTAAAGATATATGACGGATTGTTTACGAAAGGATTAGGAGGATTTATCAATCAAGCTCCATCTTCTGAGGTCGACGATGATCAAGCCGCCGAGTGACATAGACCCGTTTATCAATTCGTTAAAGAGAAGTACACACCTCTGAATTAATCGTTGCAGAAGGATAGTTTGCCGCCAAGGCCAAAGAAAAGCAGAGAAAAGCCAGAGACCGAAGAAAGCGAGCTTGAAGAGTCCAGACTGCACGTTGTGGTCGTTGACGTGAGAAGAGGACTAAGGTGCGTAGTTGATCAGCGCGATCGGACAATCCAAGTACCACCACGATCGTCTCGTCCTCCATCCTCGCTCATGCTAGGGCAACGCCGACCAGCAATTTCGTTCTCTACAGAGCTGGAGAAATCTGGGAGTGCTCTTGCAGCAGGGCGAGTGTTGAGCACCAGTGAAAAGTCGTGTCCCCGTTTTCTGCAGGACGACCTGGTGTTTGTTTCTGCTTCTTTTTTCGTCGACTCACATTACTTCTCTCAGACAACTTGTCACAACCAACTGTCTTGCAAGTTGCTTTCGGCTCTCGCGGCGGCATATCGCTCATCCCTGTTTGCTTCCTTCCACCACAGCACCTCGACAATGCAGTGCTATAATACGGGAATCAGTGTGGGCCCCCACTGGGTAATTCGTTTGTCTTCTTTTGCTTTTTGGATCCATAACGCGCGAGGCTTCCGGCAGCCGTGAGGACGACTTTCTGGCGGGCGACGCCATCACATAAGCCTCCGGGGATGCAGCCACAGCGCTTCAGAAAGACGACGACGGGCTTCAGAGGCTGAATTAGCCCTTTCGTTCTCCCTGGAAATTTGTGCAGCCGTTTATGATGCGTATATCATTCACACTGTCGCGTTTCAACCGTGTCGTGCATGGATGCCTCGTGCCGGAACCGTTCCCCCAAGAGCTTTCTTGCCAAAATTCGATGCGCCACACCTCTGGCAATCTTCAAGTTGATTATTCTAGAGTGAGAACTTGGGTGGCACACCGCTACAGGAGAGACTAGTCGACTCTCGCGTCGTTACATAAATCAATCGTATTGAATGTCACAATCCTTGGACTGACATTCTTGATCCCTCACTGATTTCATTGCGGCGTAGCCGCCTCGCTGGCGCTCGCATCCGTGGACATCCCACAGTTCTATTTTTTTTTATCATATTTTACTCTGGACTGAATTGCGCTTGCGCAATTCACACCCTATAGATCTGACTAGGGAATCAGTTAGCCGGATACACGCGGAGACGCGCTTGAAGACTCAGCGAACCTCAAGCGCGTGCCACCCATCTCGCAGGACCTCATCGCCACGTCGGGCTTCGCTGAATCCATTTCTGGATAAATTGAGCGGGTACGAAATTCTAAGAACAGGTAAGACTCGCCGTTGCCAACACGAAGACTGACTAGAAATCCGTCAGATTCAAGGAAGTTAGTGAGTCGGAATTTAACGAACTTTTTGCCCTGCGGCGAGCAACACTTCGCCGCCATCATCTCAAGGCCGTTTGAAGGCGATGCAATTTTGATTTCGGTTCTCCGGGTATTAGGATGGGTCGCGGTGTTATGTTGAGATGGACATCGAGCTCGTCGTTCGGGGTGACATGATGGGAGTGTAGTAAGGAGAGTACTAAGTCCATGGACCCGTGATCACCGGAAATTCAAGCTTTCAATGGAGGTACCTGAGCATGCGAATTCTGCGAACGTGTCTTGTCTTTTGTTCTCTTTCCACTTAGTGTTCTCTGATGATTTTACATCCATTAAGTTCGGATTTTTAAGAGGATTTCAATCGTGCATAAGGGATAGACCTCACTAAGATTCTCAAGACATGCGGAGACCAATTCGGCTGAGAGCGAACGTGTGTTGCTAGGGTTATGTATCGTGCCACACTTGTGCGCCGCGGTCGACGGACAGCCAGGACTTGAGTGTTGAATCACCAACGTCGTATGTTGGCAACTACGGACATGTATACATCATGGAAAAGGTCCAGAGAAGGCCTTTCAAGTCGTGCTGAGAGGACGGGAAACAGACGACACTCGAAATCACAGTTCGGGTCAACAAGCGCCTGTGTCGTCATCCGCAATCAACAAACGAACAGATAGCACCGCCACCATCAACAAACGAACCAACAGCACTGCCACCGCTGGGGAGTATAAAGAGGGCTCGGACGCAAGGCATGTCCTCCCGTGTCCCCTCTCCCTCTCTTATACTGGAGCGAGTACCATGGTGATGACGACCACCTACCGTGGACTGTGTGGACCCCTGGCGTCTGAGCGTGCTTGACTGAATGTCGCGGCGTTCAGCTTCCACACAGTTGGTACTTGCTGTCGGTTCTTTTTTTTGTGCGCCACACTGTACATACCCGGTCACGCACCTTCGTAGTACGATTTGTACACCCCTACTTCTTTGTTTTGCTCCCTGATACCTTCGGAGGGGAGACTATGCACAAAATTACAAAAACCTCAGTTGGACTTCTCGCATTTTTTCAAGAAATTAAACTACGACCAAAGTGCAAAACTCGACGGCAGCTCAAGCCGCGAAAACGGGGCACAGACGGCAGCCAAAGAAGGGAATAGGTTAATAATTTTCTCCCAACAGTGTTGGTAACGAATACTAGTTGCAGTCGAGGCCGGCGTCGCGGAACCAGAGGCCATGTCCCTTTCTACCGTAGCTCTCGACCCCTCTCCGCTTCCGAGTGCCCGTATAGTTCTTTTGAAGACTGTCGACGCGACCGGGTTCGTGTTTTACACGAACTACACGTCCCGCAAGTCTCAGGAGCTGGAGCAGACGCCTGCGGCTGCGCTGGTGTTCTATTGGCGCGAGGTGCATAGGAGTGTGCGTGTGGTAGGCAAAGTGGAGAAGGTGACTGAGGAGGAAGCCATCGAGTACTTTCAGTCGCGCCCTCGCGGCAGTCAGCTAGGTGCTTGGGCTAGCTATCAAAGCACTGTGGTGGACGAAAGTGCTGTTGCAAGACGTCTCAGCAAAATAGAGCAACACTTTGATGGTAAACAAGTTGACAAGCCAGCGTTTTGGGGCGGTTGGAGAGTCGTTCCTCGGTCAGTTTCTTATTTCCTTGTCTTTCTGTTTCTGAAATTTGACTCCATGTCGCAGGGAAGTCGAGTTCTGGAGCGGGAAACCTTCGAGGTTGCACGACCGGGTTAGATATCTTCGGTCTGCTGAGGGTACATGGGCGATAGATCGATTGGCGCCTTAATTATGGTAGCGTGCATAAATGAATCGGAAAGGCCAAAGTACTTACCCGTATACAATTTAAAGATGTATACCTAGAGCCTTAATGTGACTTAGACAGTAACCTCTCTTGCGATTCGAACATAAACTTTCTCCTTGGACAAGGAGAAATCACTTATCAATGAAGATATTCGTTGAGGTCCTCATGGTGATGCCTCCTTAGTAAACACTGCCTCGAAGCATATCATCGTTCATATACAGTATTCATTCCTAAACACGAATAGTCAAAATCGTAATATAAAGTCCATCAGTAACGAGTGGTGGGTGATATCACACATCATAAGTAAAACAGTCCGTCAAAGCAACATCTACTACCACGACGCCTTGATCAAATCCGCCGCCTTCTCCGCAATCCCATACAGCGTAGCAGACAGATGCGCGCTGACCTGGGTGGGCATAACACTCGCGTCAACCACGCGCACGTTGGCAGTTCCATACACCTTCAAGTCCGCGCCAACCACACCGCCGAGATCCTTCCTCATCATCGCAAGCGAGCCGACGGGGTGGGCGACCGCTGCAAAGCCGTTGGAGACCCAGTTGCGCCAGCTGTCGTCTGAACCGTCGACTGCCGAACCGGGAATGGTCTCCCCAGTAGAGAGAGTGCTGATCGGAGGAGAGCTCAGGATCTTGCGCGCGAGCTTGCATGCAGCGATTTGAACATCGAGATCCCAGTCAACGGAGAAGTAGTTGACGGTAACGGCAGGTTGAGTGAAGGGATCGGCGGACGTGATTTGGATGTTTCCTCGGCTGAAGGGAAGGAGTTGCCACAAGTCGATACCAAGGTCACTGGAAGTGGTTAGCTGATTCGAAGGCTGGATAAAGTTTCGACTCACGCGGGATATCCGCTGTCGAAGAAGAGCTCTGCGACGGGGGCTAGACGAAGCGTCAGTCAGAAGCTTGATAAAAGCGGTGGTAGGCGACGACTAACCATTACCGTTAATGATCAGATCAGCCTGGATACCGAAGATGGATTCCAGTGCTTCCTGACTGACACCAGCACTCGCTTGACTCGCGGCCCACGAGCTCAAGTTGTCCTGAATCTTGCTAATGGAAGCCTGAGCGTCGTCTCCGAAGACTTGATAGATGTTCGGGTACGCGATAGCGTCAGAAGGACCTTGTCCTCCATAGTCGTATCCGTTGCCCTTCGCACCAAGGGAGTTCATGGTCTGCTCTTGAAGATTCTTGCCCACTTGCTTGAGCTCAAGCTGAGTGGTGATGCCGAGAGGGGAGAGCACATCCGAGTCGCCGATTCCAGATAGCTGGAGGAGCGCAGGAGATTGTATGGCGCCCGCAGCGACAATAACTTCTCGGTTGGCGGTCGCGGTGTACTTAGTGGTGGATCCCTCGCGTTGGAACTCGACGCCTGAAGCAGTGAGTGGGCTGCTTCCCTCCTTCCAGTTGATCTTGGTGACCTATCATGACGTTAGATCAAAGCCTATAAACACCTAAAATATATTGACACACATGGTAGGTCGTCAAGGTGAGCCAGTTTGTCCTAATGTCCTCAACGGGGGTAAGGTAAGCCTGGCAAGAGGAAGAACGATGATCGCCGTCGTGCCAGTCAAGCGTCTGTGCTAAGATTTAATATTGTAACGTACGCAGTGTGAATAGAGCGCGCACCAAGGGCGTAATAGATACGCAGTTGGCCCCACCGCCATTGGTATCAGCAGAGTGCTCGATACCGGTCAGGTTTACGATAGTCTCGACGAAACTACCCTGCTGAGGTCCACCGTACATGAGATCGGGATATGTAACTTGGACGGGTCCGCTGGTGCCATGATAATCGGGATTGGATTGAGCCCCCTTTGCCTTTTGCTGGTCATTTGGTGCGGAGAACGTTTCAGACTAAAGAATCAGATATAAATCAACGCTAACAAGAGGTATCTGTTAATTAACGCACCTTCTTCATGTAGGAGAACATTCCGTTCCAGTCCCATCCAGAATTCGCGTTCTGAATCCTCCAACAAAGAGAGCCAAGCGTCGTATTGAGCGGCCAATCCACGGGTATAATGACCGCCATTGATTGACGTGCTGCCACCAAGGGTTTTACCACTAAAGAACTTGAATCAACATCGTTGCATGTTCATGATAAGAAAAGCTTACCCATGCATGGTCTTCCCTTGTCAGTGCTCCAAGCCCAGTCCAGCTCAGTGCCAAAGGCTTGACTGTACGCGTAAATGTCATAGACGCGAGAGTCATCGCGATCGTCTGCGCCAGCCTCGATCAGCAAAACCGACACGCTCGAATCCTCCGCAAGACGCGCTGCCACAGTCGCCAGCTAACCCCGCCCCAACCACGATATAGTCGAAAGTCTGGCCATTTACTTCACTCGCTCGTGTAGTGACACCATAGGCGCGTTTTCGCAAAGGAGACGCGGTCGAAGAGCCCAAGAGGACGGCGGTAAATAGGAAAGAGAATGAAATAGACCGCATCATTAAAAATAATAAATGAAGAATAAGAAAAGGACAAGGTAAGCGCGGTTGCTCTTATGTAGCATTTGATTCCGTGCTACACGAGACGGTATCAGGGTGGACCCGACATCGTTTCATCGCTCCACCCTTCCCCGGGTCTTGAAGCCCGGTCTATGATGTAGGGACTGATATGCCGTGGTCGCGAATGGGGAGGGCGATAAAACTGTCGACTTCTGACAAGTAACTCAGAATCCTGTGGTGACGGTAGCCCGACTTGCCGAGTCAACTGGACTCATTTTCTTGTCGACAGTTTGAATGGCGGGGGACACGGCAGTCCCGAGGTCCTCTCTGAGACGAATGAATGTAACGTCGGCCCTCTCATGATGATGCAATGATGATGATGGTCATCCGACGAGTGAGAGACGTGGTCTGGACGACGGACCGTCTGCTCGAAACGATCGAAGGAGTAGCTCGGGGACGTGGAGCCCGCCACTCATAGAAAGCGTTCGCGTCGCGGTCGTAGAGTTGGCGATGTCGGCTACCTCATGCCCGACACAGATACAGGCGCGCTGCAAGCTTGCTGTCAGGAGTGGTCGTGTTCTGGTTGGCGGCGACGACGACGGTGGTGTGAGGCCGACGGATCAATTGCTGCAGGGGTTGATCCGATCGAGGATTGCTTCCTGCCCTCATGTCCTCATGTCCTCCGTCTTCGTGCGCTGTCGTTCTACTCACTCTCCGCTGGGGCGCCGTCGTCTTCGTGCTCTCTGCCGTCTTCTTCTTACTCTCTCTCCTCTTCCAAGTGCGCGCGCCAAGCATGACCCGGTCTTTGGAGGATGCGCTATGGGCTGATAGCTGGGCGGTGCGTGCCCATTCTCTCTGCTTCTGTGTTGACTATTCTTTTGGCGGCAGGTTCGACTCCATCACCCGCCATCGCGTCCACCGCCGCCCATCGCCCACGACCAACTCGCTCCACGCCGCCGCTGGACACTCAAGACCCATTTTTTAACGCCTGCGCCGCTCTCTATGGCCACGACCAGCGCTCATACCGTGCATTCCGCGATCGCGCCGACGTCTCCGATGACCTGGCCGCCAATATCGCCTCCGCCAACATCGTCTCAACCAGTGCTTAGACCCGGATCGCGGTTACACGGGCGGCCGTCGACTCGCGACCGCGTTTCTTCTCTTTCCACAACTCTTCGCCATCAAGCCCGACGACCACTTTCCCCTTGTCATCCGACACCTTGGATCGCGGCGCGACTACTTACGCCGTACGCTGTCTTACACTACCTCTAATTATTTACATACTCTAACCTACACCTGTTCAATCGACTCGTTAGCTTATCATCACTCGTACACGTCGCAGAATACGTTACCTTTTGTTCTATCTAACTAAATAAATTGGTTTTCTCTTTATTTCCGTGCAAAAGTGTCAGTACCCCAAGTCTAAAGCGAACGAAACGGTTACTAACCTTGCAAGGTCGAAATCCACTCTCTTTCAAGGCTGCTCAACGACGAGTCAAGAGCCGTCGTCCGAAATGCTGTCAAGTTGGTAAGGCCACGGCTAAGAAGAACGGGCTGAATACTTACCGCCTCATTTTCAAGCACATCCGCCCGCTGTAATCGAATTCCCGTAGGTAACAGATTGCAGGTAACAAGGAAATGGCAACTCACCTCAGCTGTTCTGAATGGTATCCAAGCGAACGGGACTGTACTGCTGTTAACAGTCAGAAACAACGAAGAGACAGCGTGCAACACTTAGACTTACTGCTGTGTGGGCCTCGGCTCAAAATCCGCCAAAGAGATGCGCGGATCCTACAGCGCGAAGCCGAGTCGGAAACGAAACAAGCTGAGACGAACATGGTCAGAGAAAGAAAGGTAACAACGAGAAGAGGACTTACCGACGAAGACGACAGCCGCGTGAAGAGACACCCTCGACTTGAAGACAGATCAGTCAACGATACGGAGACAGAAGAGCAACGCGACGTACTAGTCAAGTCTACGACGACTAGTATCAAGACCTGATCAAGCCTCGGTCAATAAGTTTCAAGAAGACAAGTGGGGAGAGGACTCACAGACGTGCCCGTCACTGAAGTTGAAGGCAGCGTTAACGAAGAGCAAAGGCCTTCGTCCTCATCAAACTCGAAGCTGATAACAAGTTAAAAGACATGACGGTGCCGAAGACTTACAGTATATCAACGTGAGGTCGATATCTGCCGGCGAGATAGTCGGCGTCAGTGAGGGAACAAGACGACGAAGAGGAAAGCCAACCTCAGTACACTGTTCAAAGTTGATCCTGAGGTAGGTTAGTAATTGATGCAGCGAAGGAAAGGATGGACATACTTGAAAGTGAGAACCATGGAGACCGAGACGCGGTTGGCGAGGATAAGCCCGAAGGCGTTGATGTCTTGATGGTGATACAGGACCCGGATCTAAAGGAGAAGTCGTCAACATCAAGGTCAATTCATAGAACAGATCAACATACCTTCAAGACAACAACGAGCAACAGTCGAGACGTCGACTGGTGTCGATGTCGACAAAGTAAGTGCAATCTAAGCGAGCTTCAAGGCCAGACCGATGAGATTGAAGGCGCGACTGACCAAGGATAAGAACAAGTCTTGATGAACAGTCGAACATAAAGGCAAGTCTAACGAACGGTAAGTCAACCAACCAACACGTGTGAAGAAAAGTTCAACATACCCGTGACTTGAGAGCGACGACGCTGACGAGCGCCGCCCCGAGTCCAAGTCCCATCAAGTCGGATCCGGACATGTTGGCGGGGTCAAGTCGAACATGTTGACGGGGTCGTCCCGCGCTACGAAGCGATCGCATAGATGGCGGCGAGAGCCGTCAAACAGTCGAATCCCGACGTCCCGACGTCCTGCGGAACGATGAGCCCAAGTTCAACATGACGGTAGGAAGACACCTACCCGGCGGACACGACGATGACCTAGCGATCCCGATGAGGGCAGCAAGACGACGTCGAAGAGACGACCGACATCGTGGTCGTAGTGGGAGAGAGGGGCATAGTGGGCGAAGGGAAGAAAGAAAGTGGGGGATTCCAAGTCCGTGTTGGGTTATATATCCAAAGTTGTCCAAAGCAGATCCAGATCTGCCGGTATCCGAGGAGCGCTAATTCCGGGGGTATGACGTCTGCGTTTCCAAGCTATCCATTTGGCTTTGGGCACCGGATTGAGGAATGTCGAAATTGGCGCCACACGTAAGTTGGTTTTGAGGAATGTTCTTCAATTCAAAGCATAAGGAGCCGAACGATGGGGCGGCAGTTCGAGTAATGTTAGGCGAACATCTGCAAGAATTATCAGGCCGTCGATGCGAGATAGAAGCAAATGAACACACCTCGAAATCCAACAAGTCCCAAATCAAGATTTTGTCAATGCGAAAGGGTTCCCAAAGTCGAACGTTCGCGGATCCATATGGCTGTTGTATCCGCGTCCTGAGGCATGGTAACGCCGCCACGTAAGAGAAGAAATCGTAACCAAACGAAAGTGGGTTCCTCGGCGCGAACATCAAAATGGTGTCCCAATCACAAGACCGCGAGGTCTGCGGATCTCGATACGTCTAGAAGAAGGTCTATTAATATAATGAGCCGTCATCCACGAAATGAGGGCACATACCGTTGTTGAATGGGAACCCAATTTCGAGTCCGCGTGCTTTGCAGCGAGGTTTGAATTGTCTTGCCAGGGATTTCGCCCTGAATTAAGCGTCCAGAATGTCGTAGCCGCAAGCTCCTTAACGCCGAGGAGGGATTCTCCATAGAAATGAGGTCCAGATCGAAAAGGGATGGGGGATGGAGGCAAGGAGGAAAGGCCGCGTCACCCTTCCCAGGCTGTCGGTCCCGACGAGATAAGATTGGGTTCTTGAGGCACACCAGCGCCTCGTCATAGATAGTACAACTCGAATTTACGGAAGCGGAACAAGGAGTGCCCGTCAGAAGTCGAATAAGACGCGTTTGGCGCGTTGTCGCGCCCCCAGAACCGTCGGGATGTCAGACGAGACTTTGCAAGAGAATATCCCGATACAATAGATGCGCGCGCAGGATGAGAAAAAGTCAGAATTTATTCGACGCGAGAAATTGAACTCGGCGTGGTGAGGGTATGAGAACAAGTCACGTCGATCGCTCGGGTTTGCCCGAATAGGAACTTGCGCTCAAACCATCACCTCGCTTGGACACTTCTCAATGACGACGACCTCTGGACTTCCCGCGGACTATTCGGAGGAGTTATGGCACACTGGAATAGTGTTGCCGTCGTCAACACAATCGGCACTTTCAGGTAAGCTTTTATTCAGAATGGTTTTCGGCTCACTGCTAATTAGGTTTTCTATATCCTTCCTCGCGGCGTGTACAAGAAGCTGATACGCACGTAACCAAAGAACCGCGTGTTATGGTGAGTGCCGATCCTTGCGTCAACGTTGAACTTTTTTAACATTCGAAGCATCATCTCTAGGAACATAGTGCGGCTCTGGAGCACTCCATCTTAAATTTCCAGCTCGTTCTTCTGTCAAATTTTAAATTTCTTAGAGTTCCTGTTTACTACGACGGCTATTACTACGCTAGGAAGCTTCGCTCGACTTGTATTCTACTGCTTTCTGCGTGTACGGTGCCGAAGCCCCGTCTTTGAATACCGAAATCAACCGAGTCGTCCCTCCCGACTCAACCCCGACTTCATCGCTTATCAGTGTGTTCACGCGACAACCCTCTCCACGACGAGTCACCGGCAACATTCTCGCCCTTACGGCTCGTGTCGTGTCCTGGGCCTTCCCACACCTGCGCCAACTATGATAACTAGTTACTTATTCTACATTACTGTACATCTGTTGCAGTCTCGTTAGTAGGGTACACTACACCACCAACGGCAGCATACCTTTTGTATCTACAGAGTCAATCAACTGGTTTATCTGCCAAAAACAAGTTAGTAAGTCTACTTAACTTACTAGTGACACCAACGAGGACAAAGACAGGCGTTAGACGACAGCGAAAGCAAGGCTGAAGACGACGTCGAAACACAAGGCTGAATACGACGAAACACTCTTTGATAGGACAGTCAAGACTAGAAAGACTCGGATGAGTACAGGACACGACGGCGACAAAGATGAACGTACCTGATAGCCTTGACACAACAAGTCAAGAAGGCAGATTTGAAGACCATGGCAAAGGTCAAGTCGACGCCGATGGTTGAGGAGGCAATCGAAGGTCGAGGTCAAGAGTACTGTCGCGATGGTGAGTACAGATCCTAACGACAGCAGCGAAGATGAACTTACCAGCAACGAGTTCTTGTCACGGTTGACGACTCCAAGTGGATACTAATGACACGGATAGCAATCAACAAGCACTCTGAACCTGGGAGACCGACCTGACAAGACGATGTTGAAGCCGAGATCCCAGTTGACGGCGTGACGGAAGCCATGGCGATGAGGATGAACGTAGTAGTGATAGACGTTGAGCTCAACGAGGTTGGAGATGAGGTCGACAATGTTCATCAAGGCGAAGGTAAGATGCACAGCGAAGATAAGGCTGGACGGTAGAAAACTATCGAAGTACAATAAGCACAACACGTAGATAGACGAACATAACCAACATACCTCGAATGTAGTCGGCGGATTGAACAGATAGCTGCGACATCTCCAATCAACGACGACGAAGGACACGAGAACAAGAAGACTTACGGAGGGTAAGAGGATGAGAGGCCCTGGCAAAGGATTATGTTCAAGTTGAAGGCGGGTCGTCTATGAACAAGGTTTGCAATCAACAAACAATCCGAACCAAGAAACCCAACGTACCGTGACTTGAAGAATGCGCCAGTCGTCAACCGGGGGCGCGCCGCACAATGTGCCAAGTCGAACACACTGCCATCAACGGCGGTCGGGGTCGAGGTCCAAGTTGTTGAGTCAAGTCCGAATCCAAGGAGACGGCGGGCATCGTAGCGATAGA
>JADNRX010000973.1:0-16988 GCA_015501595.1 Hymenopellis radicata
CAGACACGTTTAAGCCAACGATTATCCCTACCTGGGATCGCTACAAGCTCGAAGGCAAAAAGACCGAGATGATGTTCAATAAAACGGAGGACGGAGAACCGTTAATCGAGCCATTTCTGGACTTCTGCTTCGTTGTTGTCGAGATGCGCGTAAGTCTTCACGTTGAAAGTCGACCTATTTCTTTGCTCAAAGACATGCAGGTTTTGGGAGAGTGTGGCGGCACAGACCGGACAGTAGGGATCACCTTGCTAAGTATGAAGTTAACCGCCGGTACACACCGGCGGTATCTCCTTTTTCGCGCTGCGTCGAACTTCGTCTGGTACTACTACGTTATATATACCGTCCTTCCATCTTTACCACCAATCCATTCCTTTGTTCGTTCTCTTCAATCGGTCATCTTCATGCGACAATTCCGGTGAATGACCCACCACAAACACCGCCTCATCACACAGGTGGCCCTTTGCGTCGTCACGAGAGCTGCCTTGTTCCACTCTCCTTCTTCAAGTTCGTTGGTGGACACTCAGGAGGCCCAATAACGAGCCTTCTGAGCATCGATGTCCTGTATTGACACGGCCGTACCGCGGACATGAGTGTTTCCATTCTTCAACAGCCACTCTCATCTGCTTCTTTAGGATTACAATCGTCGCGGATTCCTCTTGCCACCGCTCAAACACTTCGTAGCCAGACTGTACAGGAACGTACAGAGGCTCGGGTTTTCGCTGCTGCGACTGTGAAAGTCCCCACATATCATGCTATCGATTCCTTCAGGGTCAAATGTCTTCCTGTTTCCTGTCATGTTTATTTCTTAGCATCGAATGCAGCGTACCGCGTTGTCTAGAGTATTCGCCTCAATTTAACGTTCATCTTGTGTCCCCGCCTACCGACATGCCTTCATTGTTCGGGCAAGGTTTCCAGCCACCGTAGGCGGCACTTCAAGAAAGCAACGCTGTATACCGCGACGGCACAGTGTGGTACAGCGGGGCAAGTATGCTCAGGTGTCTGCTCATGGAAGTGTGGCCCTGTTGGTCCGTTCAAAGGAAAGGGAGAGCTAAAGGGAGTCACCACAAAGACCCTTTCAGCGCAATCCAGTGTAGCAGCATTCCTTTTGCCATGTCTCACAACTAACGTCTTAAGAAAACAGGTGGTAGTGAGAGCCTAGGCGGCAAGCATGGTCATGTATCCATACTGATAGAGAACATACAAGTGGAGGGATAAATAAGGTAGTACAGTATAAACACATAGCAGAGTGAGGAACCCGAAGAGAATCTATGACCGCTCTCCCCTTAGGCGTCGCGCCAAAGCGAGATCCTTAGGCTGGATGGTAACACGCTTAGCGTGGATGGCGGCAAGATTGGTGTCTTCGAACAGCGAGACGAGGTAAGCTTCAGCAGCCTCTTGCAGTGCCATTACAGCACTGGATTGGAATCGGAGATCGGTCTGAGGAATGGTTTAGACTCAAGTCAACAGAAGATATGCTATGAACGAACCTTGAAATCCTGAGCAATTTCACGAACGAGACGCTGGAAAGGCAGCTTGCGGATGAGCAGCTCCGTCGACTTTTGGTACCTTCGGATTTCACGAAGGGCGACGGTTCCAGGCCTGAAGCGATGGGGCTTCTTCACACCACCAGCGGCGGCCTAAAGACAGTCAGATAGGCTCGAAATAAAAGAAAAGCCTAAACGTACAGCAGTCTTACGAGCAGCCGACTTGGCAGCGAGTTGCTTACGAGGAGCCTTTCCTAAGACAATGTCAACAAAGAGCTACGTCTTGCCTAGCATATCGCTTACCTCCAGTAGACTTGCGAGCAGTTTGCTTTGTGCGGGCCATTGCGGGTAGTGTAGGCGAGAGTGGTAGTAAAAAGTCTTGAGGAAGGCCGGTGGTGGTGGTCGAAGATAGAGAACAATCGACAAAGGCCCCTCTCTTTATACAAATCACGACGCGCCTAGCACGTGACAGGCGCGGGAGTCACGGACGTCAACAAACGGACACATGGCACAGCCACAGGGCGCGAGTATATAAGAAGCCGGGCCTCCTGATCATCACTCACTCTAACTGCCACCTCCACCACCGTGGAGCTCAAGTCGTGCTCGTCGCTCAACACTTACACCCACTTTATTATCTGAACAATGTCTGGACGTGGCAAAGGTGGAAAGGTGGGCTTTAATGCTACTGCTTGGTTGTTTGCTTTGCTTAATGATGACTAGGGCCTCGGAAAGGGCGGAGCCAAGCGTCACCGTAAGATTCTTCGTGACAACATTCAGGGTGCGTCCAGTTCATCGTTTGCTTTACGCTAATGCTCACCATATTCACAGGTATCACCAAGCCCGCTATCCGTCGTCTCGCTCGTCGTGGAGGTGTCAAGCGTATCAGTGGCCTAATCTATGAGGAGACCCGTGGTGTATTGAAGATATTCTTGGAGAATGTTCGTGAAGCTTACCCTTTCCATTCTCCTTTGACTGACGGTGCTGGGCAGGTCATCCGCGACTCAGTAACATACACTGAACACGCTAAGCGCAAAACTGTTACTGCCCTTGACGTCGTCTACGCTCTCAAGCGTTCTGGGCGCACACTATATGGTTTCGGTGCATAGGCGTCTTCGGCATTCTGGATTGTATTTTTCTATCTGTTATTGTACTTCTGTAATCTTATTGTTTCCTATCCCTCAATCTGAGTGCTTCTGCTCACGTACCAACAACAGTTGCAAGTGCAACGTATGTCGCTGTTTTCTTTTTACCGCTGGGAGTGATGTCGCGCAATTGTATGGACCGGATGGCATCATGCATCAGAGTCTTGTTGTCGATGGCTCACGTTGCAGTGCCAGCTGCAACTAATCAAGGACACGCTATCCACGGAGCAAACGAAGTTCTTGGTGTGGCGTAATTGGGAAATTTCTAGCAGATCTCCTCCATTGTGAGTGTAGGAGATTAGAGTAATCAGACTTAAGAATTGATGAGCATTCGTGGTTAGGATTCAATCTCATCGTGCTCACAGAATCCATCGTTCACTTATTCACAAGTCAAGCGTGTATTCAAGGCGACCGACGCGCGTGTGATCCTGATAGGTATGCAGAGATGCTTACTTCGCTATAGCTCCAACCGTCGAGCGTATGGAGGTATCAATACCACCATGCATATCAGAATGGCTATCAAAGAGGAGACCGTTCCCTCTGTGTCTGACTGCTGAGTTTACGATGTTCTCATGCCCAATAAGTGTTTCTGCGTTCTGGCGACACATGGCCAGCACATGGATCGAAGACTGGTGGGAAGAGGGAGGGTCATCGGACGTCGCATTCGCACTCTTCCAGTAAAGTCATTCACTCGTCTAAAATTGAAAACGTTTCAAGACTTTCCACAACCGCCTTCGTAGGTCTTTCGAATATTCTGTCAAGCGCCATCGTGTGCGTGTAGTAGCCTATCAAGTACAATGACGTTTGCGGGGGAATTAGATTGTTAGCCGCATTGTGGTAAATGAGTTCAGTAAAAAGCTCGAGCGCATAGATGATTCGACTTTGATTTCATCAAGAATTAAGAATTAGAAATTTTGCGAAGAGTACTGCAACAATTAAGCATTTTAGGAACGTCCAACCGACCGTGTAGGTCAGGATTAGAGTGACCAGTCGCCCTGAGGGTATCTAAGTAAGCTACATAATACATAACGCAGCGCGAAAGCAATATATAAATAAACGAGAAGGTCCACCACCCGCCGCACACCGCTATGCTACACGCCTGAGGCCTGTTGGAATACATTGGTCAGTCCTCGGCTTTGATGCCCCAGTCACTTGTCCAACCTGGCTCAGGTTCGCTGCCACCTCGTAATTTCTTGTTGCCTCCCGGTTCCAAGACTTGTGAAGGTAACCGCTTGAAAGACGGGCGATCTGGGCTCGAAAAAGAGCCAGACCGCTCAATGATTCCGTTCATCTGGGGTGTGGCGGGTGAAGGGGAAGTGAATTAAGATTCAGACCGGGATTTTGCGCGCCTGTCGCAGACCGTTCTCGCCTTCCCTTTAGGCCCGAGTTCATACTAAGATGTATAGGAGCTTTGCGAGCCAGAACAGCAGCCTCGTAGCTGCGCAAGTCATCCGCATCGTGCATAGTCCTTCCGTTTCCGTAGATATTCTCCGTGGGAGTCTTGACGCTTGGAAGACTTGATACACGCTGCCTGCGATGTGGAGTAGGTTGTTCCTAAGAAAATGGTTAATAAATAGACTAAACCTAAGCTGTAAAAAAAGTACCGAATGTGCATTGGCCATATTTCCGGTGAGCGGAGTTCGCATGTATTCTTTCCAGAATTCTCGCAGTTCGCGAACTTCTTCTTCCCGGACGACACCGCTCGACGTGTTGGGTCGAGGAGTAACCACGGATTGCGCTTGGTACGTTTGGTACGGATGGTTCGCTGGAATGTGACCACTCGGCTGCTGCGAGTTGGAGGAATTGATAGGCGGAAGCTGACTGATGGAGTCGAAGAAGGGCTGTCCGTCGGTAGCGAAACCCGCTAATACGGCTGGGTCGTCAAGACTCATGAGCCCGAAAGCGCTAGAGAATCCACCCTCGCCATTGGGCGCTGGATGAGCGTGGGCCGGCTGTTGTACGTTGGTAATGTACGAGTCGAGAGGAAGATGTACACTGCTACTAGCCGCACTCGAGCTAGCACTAGAGCCACTGCCAGAGCTTTCCGGACGATACCCATAGAAGTCATTCTGCTGCTGGTGATGCTGCTGCGACGGAGCATGCCCTAAACTCGGATGGCGTGATAAGGGGCCCACCCCAAGGATGTCCGCACCAGTTGCAGGTTGGTACATCCAGCGATTGTCACCATGCATTCCCTGGCTGAGCTCTTGCGCCTGGTAGCGGTACTTGGCGGCGTAATCGTCGAGATCTGAAGGGTAGGAAGATCCCTGGGGAAATGAGAACTGTCCACCCCACTCCCTCGGGGCCATGGGCATCTGGGAGAGCGAGGAGGAAGCGATGACATTAGCGGTTGGTCGAGGGTTGTGCCCAGGGCCAACAGGAGCGGTTTGTCGGTGGAACTTTACAAAGGTACAGCGTACTTTGCGTTGAACGCATTTGGCTAGACAAGGACGGACATAAAGTCAGCATCAGAAATAGAAGAAGCGCTTGAAAGACCATGAAGTATCAATAACACCCTGAAGACCGTGACACTTCATGAAACAGAAGCGCAGCGGAGGCGTGTTCCGACAAAGCAACGAACAGCGCCACACGTTGGACACGACGATGGGAGGAGTCTCGCAGGAGAAACACGGGGAAACAGAGGGGCTGCAGAATAAGGGATACTTACCGCATGGATTGCAACCGTCGCACGGTAGACTGCCTTGGACGCACTGGTCGCAAGCCTGCTTGCTAGTGGTCGCTCGCGTACTGCTACCCTTCCGCCGTCCGTTCGCGGCGGCTGGAAGTTTGTCTTTTTCATTTGCGTGGCATTTGTTGATGTGGCGGGAAAGGAGATCACTGGACCATCATCAAGGGTTAGTATTGGTCGATAACGCGACCATATATCGACTAACCTTCTCGCGAACTGGTCGCCGCAGTGGGTACACTTGTAAGGTCTGTCGCCAGTATCTGTTTTATAAAAACCAATCAGCTCCACTTGAACACCACGGTTCGGTTGGAGCCAAACTTACGGGAGCGCATATGCCGAGCGACGTGCTGAGGCCGAGTAAAGGTCGCTTGGCATACCGGACATTTGTGGTCGCCGCCCATATTGTCGTCGAGGTCTGTTAGATGGTGGTCGTCGTCGTCAGAGTGCAAGGGCTTCGTGCAGGAGGAAGAAGACTCAAGTAAGCCTCAGTGACGTAGGGTTAAACGTTTCCCACGTGCTTATTGTCATGACGTCATATCCCGAGCCTATTTTGTTTGGGCACATGACCTGCCACTTTCGTTGACAGCTCACCATGTGAGTTCCGACATTTCTATGAAAAACGACGCATGCATGCCCTCATCTACTCACACAGTTCATCTACGCCTATTCTCCGGCACAGATAGAGGTCATCCCAGACCCAGGTTTACACCAAGGCAGGCATTATCTTCCTTTCTTCGCGTCTGTGACGTCGACAGCCTCGTCTTCTAAATTAGATGTGTCGTCTAAATTAAAGTGTCGTCATTGTAAAATGCGAACTGCACGGCAATCAGATAAGTCTTCAAGTCTGCATACTTGAAATTATCCGTTTACCCCAATTCTGTACCCTGAACTCGGCCGGTTAGCTCGGATAAGGAAGACGTTGTCCTTAAGTGGTTCTGGTGATCATGATCAGCGATTCGGCGCCTGAAATGTGGCGCCACATCGGCCTTCGCACATATCGCTCAGACCATTATTTGACCCGCAGAGTTTCCCTTCCGATAGTGGTCACCGTATAATGCAATTGGCAATCACATACAAAATCCGAACTTTGGGAAGTTGACGTCTTTTGGAAATTCGACCTTTCGGAACGTGCCATATCATATTGGGAGAAAGAGGAGTCAAAGAGTATCGAATTCCGACCGAGGCGCCCGAACAGGTGTTAGTCAACTTAAACACGTACAAAAGGTCTCAAGCAGACGTTGAGTATCACAGCTTGTGAGAGACTTTATCTGGATGCGCAGCTCGATCGCTAAGGCAGAAATAGGTCTTCTATCCTGGGAATCAAAGAAGAAAAAGTGCATTGTCGCGCGATGCTTAGTCCGTATCGATTGAGCGACTTTGGAGCTTCTATAGTACCAGCGTCAATCGTTAACATCGCGTCAAGGAACGCGGGATCCTCATATTCGCCGTAGTGTAGAGATAAGTCCTGATATTCAAGCAAGTAACCGTCCGACAGCCTCTTCGCGTCGTGCTACTTTGATTCGCAATCCGTTTTGCCACCTGAATGATCTAAGGACGCGAAGGGGTGTACTGGACTACCAGTCTCGTAGTCTTTCGGGGTACATGCGCGTTGGGGCGCCGTACGGAAAGCCATATCGTCGACTCCTTCAATAGTGTACTGTAAACATCTTAGCACCTATTTCACACACTGCTCGCCTGAGACAGAAGCCGCAGGTGGACAGAGACAATGCGCACCGCTCCGGTCAACGTCCGTAACAGTCCGCGGAGCAGATTTTTTTGTCATACCACAACGGAACGCGTTCCAACGAGGATGAGTGATGATATCGCCAAAATATCTCTCTGAGAGGCAATCCATTCCGGAGGAGCAACATTCACGCAGCCGTCCCCACGAGTCGCTACACACTCGTCGAGGTGCACTGGTGACTATGGTCGTGTGTTAGATGATGTTGTTCCATGCCATCAGATAGCGGGATTACTTCATTTTGTGGGTACGCACATTTCCATACTCCGTGCTTCCGTAGTACGATGTCAACCATGACGGGATTTGCCGCCGCATTGCTGTACAGCAGCGAAGTGTACGCAAATACAGGGCTCTGCAGTAATATGTATGGGATTACATGGTCTCATTTAGCGCGAATTCGAGGAAAAGCAACAATAGAGCTCTCCTCACGAGAAGGCGAAATTAATGAATTGGCAGCGCGATCGAATTTCAGCAGAGTATTGTCGGTATTGGCGGCCTTCGGGACACTGGCCGATGGCGGCAGAACGCGAGAGGGGAAAATTTGGAAAGTCGCAATTCTTAAGAGTCTTTTCAATCGTGATCACCCAGCCGCACCCGACAAAGATCAGGTTTTGTCTTCACCAGCGAGACTAAACGCTCAGGTCCAGAAGTCCTTGGGTCTCGCAGTGACTCCGAGCGCCCCAGTGAAACGCCACGGCCGCACCGATTACAGCTGCCTTTGGAGAGGAAGAACCACGAGTGCGAAAGAATGCCGAAGAGAGTCCATATGAATCAGAGCGCGTAGATCTGGAAATCCTGCGCATATAGGAGTAAAGCGGACTGCGTTGCGAAGTACGATGTTGTCTAGGAGGAGAAGTGATTCTGATCAACTTGGCATAGACAGAAAGGGCTAATGAGGGTACCGGGTAGACGCCAAAGTCTTCAGTATAGGTGGAGTGGGTATACACAGGTTGAGCCTAACAAGAGATGAGCGTTGAAAGACAAGTTTAGTCAGTGCCGTGACACGGGTGATGTGACTCGACTCTAGACCTGAATTAGGTGGCAAACTTTTCTACAACACGAACTGTAGGGCTACAACGTGAAGTACAACGCGTTACGTACAGTATAGAACAAGGAGGAGAGATACAGTGGTACAAGTATTACTATTAGTAGAATATATGCTATAATTTCTGTCCGGCCTTGAGAATTTCTATCGTCTAATCATTGATTCGTTCAGTATTCATCCATGTATGGCTTGCAGCGATCCCAGAGACGACTCCATCGCCCATTATTCCATCCCCGCACTCTGGACCATCCATCATGGGGAGCCATACGCTCGATCCAAATCAAGACGGAGCACAGCGCAAAGTCCGCATAGGACACCTCCCGCCCCATAGCCACCACGCTGTCACCGTCTCCCGAGTTCTTCGACAAAATCATAGAGAGGAAGTCAAACTGCTCCTTCACAGCCGCCCACGCCGCCTCGCGCTGGGGACCGGAGGGAGCGCACTAGCCGCCTGGAAAGTGCGACTGGCTTCTTTCCGGGAGCCGCTGGTGGCTGAGCGGTACCATGATGGGGAGGAGCGGCTTCACAAATATCTCCTGGATATAATGGACGTACAACGTCTGAAGAGCGCGCGACCCCGGCGGAAAGACGGGACGGGCAGGATAGCTGTACTCCAAGAACTCCGCGATGGTGTTTGTGTTTGAGATCATCTCGGGGGCGGCGGGATTTCGCGTGGGGTCAACGATCACGGGGAGCGTGTATATGCGACGGCCGTCGCTCCTGGTAGAGCTGTGAGGCGCGCCGATGGACCGTATGGTGGCCTCGACGTCCGGAATTCGACCCAGACGGTGCGGTACCGGAGGCGTTTGTAGTTGAGAATGAATCTATCAACGAGGTCAGGCTTTAGATGAGGGAAGCGAGTTCTACAGGTGTCCAGCAACATACCTGACTCGCCAGATGTTCGGTGCCCAAGGCTGCGGCGTCGGACCTGCAGCATCGTATAACAAGATGATGGGTGGGGATGAGATAGTTCGGGACTGGCCATGGGGACGCGACATTATTGGTGGGGAAGAAAATTAACTGTTAGATGATATGTTATGGGATGTGGAGAGGCCTTTTAAGACAATCTAGATTGGGTGGGTCTCGTAGAGGAATGATGATATGTTATGGGATATGGAGAGGCCTTTTAAGAGAATCTAGATTGGGTGGGTCTCGTAGAGGAATCCAAATTAGGTCGGGATGTAGATGTGATGGCCGTAATGTCAGGTAAAGTCATCTTCCTTTTAAGCATGTCCGTCACCGGAAGTTCCCTGGGTTCTTTCGAGAGCGACGACGGTGGCATCAGCGCCCAACCGAGTGCCCGTTATACGGCAAGTCGAACAAAGGGGGCATCGGGAAAAGATTCCGGTGCAAGCGCGACACTCAGTCGTTTCCGCAGAATAGAAATCAGAATGATCCACAGCTTGGTCCTCATCGTTAGTACAATCCAGCCGTGACAGGCGGTGCGAAACACAGTCACGTGATGGTTTAAAGTGCTAAATAGGCGCTCACCGTTGGCCTCGTGCTGGACGCTATTGCATAAAAATAGAAGGCAGAACTGAGATGAGGAGCAAAGTTGTGGGAACCGAGTGTTTTTTTTTCTTTCGGAATGAACGGGAATGACTCTTTTTTCATCATGCAGCGTCTTGCAGGATCTACACAGCCTTCGTCCTAGATGAGGACAGGTTGTCATCGTCGACGCGACATATACAGCTGATGGCTACGTATCAATGCCATTATGAAGAAGACGGACAGCTGAATTCACCTGTCGCGAGATTTACAATCCGACTCCTCTTAGGGAAGTTATTGCAGACTCTGGTACGAACACGTTCCATCGGCTGCTGATTTCTTCGACATAGCCTCGCGAATTGAAATAACGGTTCCTGCCGAGTGTACATGGGTTCACCTCTCTCTTTACGAAGAGGTGGCGGCCGTAAGCACGTAAACGCGTTAGCGTCGGGAGTCCCGGAAACTATACCGCCCAACCGCAATGTGAGTCACATCTGTGCAGAGACTTCTATTTGTTAGAGGCTCTCGGTCCATCACGGCTTGGCAGGTTACCAACCTGGAGGGAAACTGTACGAGGCGTACCTGTTGTTACCAGGACAGATACACCAAACAGGCGTGCTGAGACATATACGTTGGTATGTGCCGACGCGGGTAGGTGGCATGAGATAATGATCAGTTATAGACTGACGCGAGCCTGCGTAGCGAGTCAAGTACAACTCACCATAGTGTCGTGTGTGCTGTGGAATACTACACAGCACAAGATGGTGACAAGATCAATGTCTCGACGCGTCAACCTCGACAACGCGGCTCCGAGAACGAGAAAACTGTTCCGAGATGGCCATGCCACGTCCTGGCAATCGAGATGTAGAAAGTAAGGGATTAGCGCCAGCTGACACCCCCATGCAGCTGGTGGACGGCGGTGATAATAACCTGACTCGAAGGGAATGTTCTGGACGGTGTTGGAGATGCTTTGCTCACGGCACCGTATCTCAATGGAACGCTATTCGTGGACGCTCCTGATCTCGACTCACAGAGGCTAGAGCGTTATTGTACCCCTCATGTCAAAACAGATTTCTCGGCGCCCATGGACTGCGTCTAACGATGAATCATACTGTTCTTACTGTGGCCAAAAAGTTCCAATGTCACAAATTTATGGTGCTTCTCGATAATGGCCCCGCGGCAGCAGCTGAGGCACATAATCCGAAGTCTGACTTGTATATGTGTCAGTTCAACCGGGAGCTCGGCGATGAATAGCAAGAACAAACGAAAAGTGCAACAAGGGCCCCCCGATCCTTCAAGCCACAAAACGGGGCACTCCCCAGCTTTTAGCATCATGAGTGATGAATATGTCGTCTTTAAATGTTCTTGATTCGAAACGGCAGCCTGTAAGAACGTCAAAGAAAGAAAGCTCAAGATTCAATTCCCCAATCCAGAATACAGTGCACGGTGAGGAGTCGAGATCAGATGAGCACATGCAACGATTGTATGAAGTCAAGGTCCGTGGACACACAGAGTTAATCACCGTCTGGCGAGCAAGTCATTTGTTACCTTCTAACGCAGTGCGAGTGGGAACGGTGTAGCGCATATTAATGTTCCTTGGCGCTTAAAGACGCTGAGTTTTGAGGCACATGCTCAGTTTCGAAAATCCTCGAAGGAAAGATCGTCTAGAACGGTGGGGATGAATTCATCTCGGATATTTATGCATGACCGACCTGTTCTTGACAGCAAACCGCCAGTTCTGAACTTTGCGGAAGGAGTCGTAAAGCGGCCCTTCCACTCTGTAAGTGGAGGGTGTATATCGCGATAAGACGGAAGTCGAAGTCAACTGTGGAAAACCACGACAACTATTACGTGTGGTAGAGACACTATGTCCGAGATGATACTTCCAGTCTAGCTGCCACAAGGACGATCAGAACGTAGCAAAGAATATACCAGTCGCAGAGCAATGTACCTCAGAGTCGACTGTGTTGGAAGTTGGAGACAAAGCGGCTAACTCCGGTGTTCATCAAAGCCGGTTGACATCAACCTGCTTACCTAACGCTGTACTTTTTGTGCCACAACCATCGCTATCAAAGGCCTCATTAAGATTGGAATCGACGCGGCCCATCGAGAACATAGGAACAACAGGATCTCAATTAAATCATATTCTACGCGAAATTCTCGCGTTATCCTCGCATTTTTCGGAGAACCGTATAATGGCCACAACCCATCTGAACCTTGTCCCGCCGCTCGTGGAGAAAGGGCATGTAGACGAGCTGGTCAAATCTGGGGAGACTATATGCGTCTCTAATGGCCCAGGGGAACTCTCTTGCTATATTCTTGACGAGTTCTGTATGTTCCTCTATTGACGTGGTGATTGTATTAAATGACCGTGTTCATACTAGACGAATGTGCCAGCTCCACGGAAAGATCGGGCTGAGGAAGAGATACCCTTGTATTTTGCCAGTCCGCACACCGCTCCAGAGAACGAAAGACGATTGGTGCGCCATTAATAGCTCCCAGCATTCAATGCCTACTCAAATCCGCGTAGTTCATTACCGACACAATCGTCATCTTTTCTGCTCTCCAAGGTCTCGTTAAAAACAGAATAGATGGAATCCCCGTTGGTCTGCACCCCCTCGTTGTGGTCCTCGCCCTTTGTGACATCATACCTGTAGGACACAGAACGACGAGACCGTCTCCATTGTACGAAAACTTGCGATTGATTATGTCAATTTCATCAAGGAACTATGGATACACGCGACAGTGAGCCAAAATCCTATCCCCTTACATGATGTTATTCATTATGTTGGCAGAGACAAACGGCGGACGATCCGCCTCTTCAATATCCCAGTGATCATTACCGGAGCATGTACTCATGTTTTGCGTTATTCGTCATTCTCTTCATTCCGGAGCCAGACTATGAGGATGCTCCAGTCGGTGAAGAGTTGATGGAGTGGCTTAACATTCATTTCATCGAACCGTCTACCGAAGAGGGTGACCAGTTGAGCACCCTCGATCGACCTTGGGAAGACGCCAACTTCTGGTCCTACCTAACAAGGTGCATGCATTGTCGTTTCTATTTTGGTCCCCAACTCATTCTAGGCCAGAGCAACGATTCGGGGTCTCTCGAAGGCGTCAGTGTTCTTCTTAAAAACCCTCTTTCAGCACGAGTCAGACAGCTTGCGTGATTTGACGAGAATCTTAATTCCATTAGTAGAAAGTCAGCCCGACTTTCAGCGTATAACTCAGAGAAGGACTTCGTGCATGCGTCGCGGAGATGGAAAGAAAAGGTCCAAGCTCTCCGGGTTGAAATGGACCGGATTCCGAGGACGAGCGCGAGGATGATTTCGATAACTGGTGGGATCGCTTGAGTGATATTGTGGGCATACTGGAAGGTCGAGGCGACGTCCTACAGCGGGTCTGCGACGAACTCGGTTGTGATTGGAAAGAAGTCTGTGCAGCCTGGGAGTGTTCATTGACACGCGCTTGCGCAGACAAGACCTCCCGTAAGTGAAATGTCAGATGTAATGGAAGCTTTAGCTAACCAGTATTGAAGTGATGTAGTAGCTGAGGTCCTGGAACTCATGCCACCTGATTCAACCATTCTGGAAGATATGGTTCATTCCGCACTATTTTCTGCTCAGCTAGATCAAGCTCTTGGCCATGCGGCGGAACTTGACCTGTGGCTGTCTGCCCACCTAGCCGATATTCTTGCTACTCTTTCTCTCATTGACACCGACAAGGACGAAGAGTGAGTTCTAGCCTTTGACGATTTTTCCCGCCGAACTGACTCCATGTCGCCTCAAAGGTCAGGCCTCAGCAAGCGTGACCAATACATTTTATCCTACGCAGAATATCTCCGTTCCGACCCCACCTTATGGCGTATCACTCTGCCATACATGTATTCTTGTGGTGACATCGGAAAAGAGCAGGGAGACGAAGTCTCATGCGGGTTCCCTTACGCTTGCACGAGCAAAAAACCAAGGTTCCGTCGGCTCGGGGGAGGTGGAAGGTATCGTTGGAACCCTCAAAGACCTCAACCAGATGTGCTTTGATTATGGACGAGAAGCGGCGAGACGAGGCATGTGTCGAGTATGTGTTCTCATGTCGTGCCCTGGCGTTTGACCGTGACGATGCGTAGATAGCGGCGCAAACCTTCGTGAACGATCAGGACTATGGTCTAGCTGTCTCGTACTGTATGTCGCCGAAGATTGGCCCGGTCTTGGTCGCCTTGTCGATCGCGTTCTTGATGAATATCTCCAAAACGGTACAGCAGCCTATATGTCAACCCGAACTTGGAGAATGCTGATACCTTCCAGGCTCTAGATCGTTCTCTCAATTTGCGGAGGAAATATCTCCGTCGTTGCAAGTATTAACTCACATGATGGTGCCGATAATGTCTTTGTTTATCGACTCGTTTTTGTCGTTCGGTACTCCCAGTTCCATCGACTTTGTCTAAACCGGAATCTGCGGGAAGCCGCTTCGACCTTATTCCCTGCTCAAGATGTAGCTCCCAATCGTTGTGGCGTATTACTGTGCGACTCTTGTGAACTATTACAGGACGTAAAGGCTACTTTTTTCAGTTGGTGTCACTATCACTCTAATTCAGACTCCGGCTCTTTATTCCACCTTCGGCCATAATTACTGAAAAGCTGGAGAAATTACGACGGTGCCAGCAAGTGCAGGCGATATTATCTACTACTGGAACGTCGAGGAAAAGGAGTACCAGAGTCAGCATTGGAGCAACTAAAAACGGTCGACTTGTATTGGCTAAATACGTTGCCCGTGGCCATCGCTGGGATCGAAGGGGATGGTGTCGTCTATCAGACCGCGGTGTAGTTCTGGGTCACGTTCTCGTTGTTTTTACTCATTTTACGGGATGATTTTACTGATTTCTGCTGTGCTTCGAACTACATGTGTTTTTAATATCTGAAGGCTCTGGCCAGATAGCCTGTTGTTCTGATTCGTTCGTGGGTGGTTTCATTGTTCTTGCCTAGAACGCATCTATGGCGCCAGAGTCCCAGCACCCTTTTTCTGGATTCACGATCTTCTTCGTCGAGTTGGAGACACCGGCCTTCGATGTTTTTTTGAGTCCGACATGTGCAATGTCTCGACCGTTTTTTGAGCTCAGTTTGAGCTGACCACGCGGCAGACCTTTCACAGGCGCGCTTCTCCCGCGAAGGGTTTGCCAGGAACACTTCATCTTACTTGAAGGTTTAAGCAGTTGTTCCGGCACAGATGTCCGAGTCCCGCGACGGTGTCTATTCCTAGGTGAAGGACGAAAGAGGGCGAAAGCAGTTGACTCCTCTGATGACCCCAGCTTTGCGTATAAAAATGCTCTGGACGAGTCCATAGCTCTTCAGGCCTCAGGCTCATTCCCATACCGACCTATCCATAGTACTCTCGCCTTGCAAAACTCACTTTCGAAACCATGTGTTTCATTCTGCACATCGCTGATAGCTATACGTGCGAGCACCAAGTCGTGACGAAGCGACAGCGCGTGGGTGGATTGCATGAATGCATGCACTGTATTTTACTTACTCTGCTTCAGGTAGACTGCAACAAGCAGTTTTGTCGCTACAGCGCGTCACACCTCGAGACGCGGCATAACTGTGTTCGCTCGTGTGCGCAGGAGTGAGTTTGCTCGTCGCCTTCGGTGATCTCTGCGACTAATTAGCTTTTACAGTTTGAATCCTGACCAGACGGTTGTGATGAACACGGTCAATAGGCGCTGCGATGCTTGCCGTTATCCGGCTACCTAAGGAGATATTACCCTCGTACTTCATTCTGCATATAGTCCGTCTCTGCACACAAACGTTTACCAGATCGGTCGGGTCTCTTCTTCTTCTTCACGTAGCTCAATATCTGTACATGTATGTAGTTAGGATCGGACTTTGGCGCGTCATCTATGAGTTCGCGGGAGTGCTACGCGCTATTCCTATGCGCAATTACGTCTTTTAGCCTGTTTTTAACCCAAGGAGTCGGAAAGGACTTTGCCGGCTTTTCATTTCGGTGCGGAGATATGACGACGTCTCCCGAGCATTTCACCATCGTCTTCTGCCAGTCTTCTGCACCGTGCGACTTTCGCGATGTAAGGTCTGTCTATTGAGCATCGTTCTAAGAAAAGGATACAAGTCATTACTCAAGTGGCCTTGAGCTTTTCACCCTCTGATGCGCCGGGTTGCGACCAGTTGAACAAAGGCTTGCCCCCCTCCCATATCCAGGCGTCTAAGGCTTCTAGTGTAGCAGCACCCCAATCAAAGTCATCGTGTTCGCTAAAGGATGACGGTCCATCCACGAAGGTGATTATGTGTTGATTAACGGCCTTGATGAAGCCGTCCTGCATCCCCTGCTTGATCATTTGGCGCAGAGGCTCGTAGAACCCTCGAACGTTTACCAACACGACGGCTGGAGATTCAATTCAGCTGTGGGAAAGTGTGTGGGAGGAATGAAGGACTTACGTTTTGTGTGGATGCCTAATTGTGTCCATGTAGCGACTTCCATCACCTACGTGATAACGTTCGTTGATATCAAGAGAACAGAGGGATGGATTATGGATACCGAAACTCACCTCCTCTAGTGTTCCGAAACCGCCTGGTAAACCGACGAAGCCACCGGCGCGTACGGCCATTTCTACCTTGCGTTCATGCATGGATGCCACAACGATCTAGTTATGCAAGGTAAGAGGGCGCGATATTATTATCTCAAGTATGCTTACTCTTTCCATCTGTAGTCCCATCATCAGGATTAGAGGCTATGAAAAGATAGGATCCGTGAAACTCACGTTGGACCTTTGATCATCAGTCAAGCCTTCATGATCCTGTAGCTTTTTGCGACCGGAACCTTCACCTCCACCGCAGCGATAGCGGTCGGTGTAACCCCAGTTACATGTCCACCGTTCTGAAGAACTGATTTAGAGACTGCGCCCATGATTCCATTGACTCCTCCGCCATAGACAAGACGCCTGTTCGCTCTGGCCAAGGCTATTCCAAGAGCTGCAGACATTGATCAGTCGAATGATAATCATTGGAATATTCCTACGAACAGATGGCGGCGTTCACGTAGGCTGGTTGCGTTCCAGATAAAGAACCGCAGTACACAGCAACAGCGTTAGTTGACGAGGGCGACATTGTGGATGGCGGAGACTCCAATAAGATGTTGGGGGAGGAGACGATATTCAGGGGACGGCAGTTTATATTATGTACCACGATGTGCATGACTCGGACCACGATGATTAAACGTGTGGAGATTCGAGAACATGTGCTTCAGCATTCCACGTCGTTCATTGGGGACGAACAGTCCGGGGAGAATGGAAAACTTGATAAAAAATAAAAATCAAGGTACAGAGATAGTCGCAAGAATAGCACAGCCACGTGGAAGCGCTTGCCGGAGTGCCAGGGCGCATTTTGGTGAGTTA